>JAVTVY010004373.1:0-39055 GCA_036873755.1 Hanleya hanleyi
AGAATATAAAACATTTACAACAATGTTACTATTAATAACCAAATAGTCACACAACCGACATCCAGAACAAAGATTTTCCAGGTAACCAAGAAAGATCCTTAAGAATTTTAAATTCCCGAAGAGAGGAAATACATTTAAGTCTCTCGCCGGCAGGAAAGTGAGGTTATTCAAAAATTTATAATTTGAAATGACCTAGCACGAACAATTTGTCGAGAAGAACAGTAGGAACATTACTAAAAAAGCAGTTTGATGCTCTAGTAGACTGTACCGGTAATACATACCTGGTAGAAAGAACCATAGAAGACTTCAAGACTCACGTGTCACTAGGCTTGATCCTTGGCCGGCCAATACCTTCCCACTCCCACTAGTAATTTTAAATTTTCTCAAATGGAAGAAATTAAAATTAGTGCATAACTCCATCTGAATTATAAGCGTAATACAGTATACAGATGGAACCAACATGGTGTGAAATAAAACAAGCAATGTAATAATCAGACAATTGTGTTTCAAGAAAATCATACTTTCACATAGTGGGTGAATAGGTTTACTCACTCGCGTAAACCAGCATAAGTGGGTGAATAGGTTTACTCACTCACGTAAACCAGCACGTGATCTCATTGTTGTTCGACACACCCTTAATTACATAGAGAGATCAGTAAAGAAGCTCATTAAGATGCGACACAGGGTCGAAGTAAATAGGGTTGAGTTGTGATTACGTAACACAAATGCAACAATCATGCTTCATATTCAAGTCAGCATGAAAGACATAAAACCTCTGTAAGGTCTCTCTTGAATACAGGATATCAAAATCATACGTAATAAAACTTGATATCACAAGAGATTACATTTTGGTAGGACCAAGGAACTGAATGTATGAAAGTGAACCCACCAAAACTGCAAGTCCGAACAGACGCACAACAACAACATGAAAATTTGACGGCTGCAAATAAAGTATCCGATCTCTCCGGCGGGAAGAAACGAAAAACCCCCGCCGATGAGGATACAATTTACAACCCTACCTGAGATATACACAAACTCAATGCATAAAATTCATGAATCAACGAAACCAAAGCTGATCGTTTATTGTAGAGATCACCATCGGCCTTCAAATCTCCGTACTAAAAGGCAGACTTACAGAAAATGCCGGGAAGTAAGTACGAATCTGTCACAAATTGAGCAATAAAAACGAGGTCGCGAGAGCCCGTAAAAACCCACACCAAACACAGCGGGTCGAACTCATTGTTCGTGTGAAGACGTGATATTGAATACACATTGTCTCCATCACGCAGGACTGTGTTATCAGATAAGCCCGATATTAATATTGACTTTAGAAAATATATCGGGTAATAATTTCAAGATATAAGAATTTTGAAACTCCGACAAGAGCCAATTAATTTCGCGACGTACGTCCGAAGACAATAAACACATGGCAGATGGAAAAACAGACCATGTGAAGTCTACAAATTTGCCCAAACAACATTTTGACAAGACAGAAATGTGGAAGAAAAACTATCCCCAAAATATTAATTTAATCACCATCCAACCTTTGACAAAAATGACATAGGTGAGACAACATACGGCGAGGAAGTATTCCTTCGTCTGACATTTAATACGAGGATTATTCGAAGTAGACGGCATATCCGGCAGCAACGCTAAAAGCGCATCCAAATTATCCGAAAAACCATCATTGACGTATGTTCCTAACTTTACACTGAAGAAAAAGGAATCACAGATGAACTCGACGAGACCGGTGTAGGAGAACGTCGAGTCGAAGTACGAGAACGGCATACCGGAGAACGGGAGGGCCGAAAAATAGAACTAGAATTCCCGGTCTAATTCTCACCGATTTCGTAAGCAGTATGCACTATTTTAATAAGCAATAATCGTCGACAGATTGGATATTTAACGATGGAAATTGATTGAAATATCAAACATTTATAAACAATGTTTCTATCTGTTACCAAATCAATCTGTCTCAATCCACCATTATATCAGTTTGACCTCATGCCCGATAATAGTCTAGTTGATAATTATTTGATGAGATGAAAATAATGGTTTGTCTTTTAGATCATCACTTGTGACCATCCTCGTCAATGTGAATACTTTCAGTATATTTCCAATACAAATTAAACATTTATAAACAATGTTTCTATTTGTTACCCAAACTCAATCCTAAAATTGAAGTCCCGTAACATGTCATTTCGCTATTATAGAATCGCTGATTCATCGATAAACAAAACCGCAAGAGCAATTTTGACACTCAATGGTAGGTCTGAATAACCCACCATAAATGAATTAACCCACAAAGGAGAAACGGACAAGACACGTTTATTCCGTTTAGGTAACGGAGTGTGAAAACAAAAGACAAAGGAGAGGTCGAGCATAATATGCGAACCCACTGCATTTCATTGTCCGACGAGAACAATGGACTGCTAAGGCACGACAGGTTAGAGAAGTCTTTGTCAAAGAAGACAAAGGAACCGGTTTGACTGCATACATGCAGGCTGTCTAACCAGACGTAGAACCGTCCCGCTAGTATATTTATAGAGGCGGGCGAGTTCAGATTACTAAAACCATGGGAAACATTTATATAATTGCAACGATAACTTCGTTAGCTTTCAGGTCAATTACAAGCAATTCCCAACAGACGTCTGTCGACTTCCGAAAGAAAACGGGTCGCCAGACGCCTGCAAAGGTAAGCCCGACCAGCCTGGGTGAAATTTCCCCACGCTAACGGGTCTCTAATATACACTCGGCGAACTTCGCCGATAACACAACTCTTTACAAGAAAAACCAAACCGTGTGGGCGTCCAAACTGGACCACCATTTCACACACGAATTACATGCATTAGATATCGGAATCTCAGACATAACTAATGAAAGAATTTCCGACAATAATGAAAGAATTTCCGACAAGAAATAACACAAGTCAAAACCGATAAGGATACTGAGGGTCGTTACAACAACAACCCAGGTTGTATAAACACTTCCTTCCTGATGTGTACTGGTCGAGGTACAACAGAGAATAGAGGACGAGTATGGCTGCTGCAGAGTCTATATAGTAGTCCTGCTGGAATGGGATGGGAGAGCTCTCCTAGGGGCGGACAACTCTCCGCTAGGGGAGCTAACTTTTAGTTTTAACTTCCGTTTTCTACGTTGTATCATCTTCCTGACGGAGATTAATAGGCATAGAATTGAAACAGGTTTAAGATTTGGGAATCAAATTGGTAGGGACACAAAGTTAAAGACCGAAATAGGATAATACTCAAAAATGCTGAAAATGAAAACAGTATGTCTAGGGAGAATGTTGATAGTACATGTTTTATACACGTATGTGACTAGAACAGTGATGCACAACTTACATGTATTTCAAGAATCAAGCAGATTGAAATACGAGTACTAAAATTGAGTAATATCGAGTACTGCCGAAAAAAATGTTTTTTTCATACATTGCCGTACGTACAAGTGCACAAAAGGTGGGAAAAGGTCACAAAAACATAGTAAACTTATGACAAAGAGGATTTGTTGATCGAACTTGATACAAGTTATGTCAGTATGTACTGTACTTGAAACTCATGGATAGATGAAGCACAAAAATATTTGGCATGTCATGTACCTACATGTACATTGTAAAGTATTTCATCATGTGATTATGCTGGGTGATTCACAATATTTAATCTAGCCCAATAACCATGATAACTATTTTTATAGTACCTCAGCACATTTGAGCATAATAATGCATGCAGTTTAATAATAGGCTGACTAGAATAAGCATGATAAATGCATGCGGACTAAATTCAATACCATTAAAACATGAAGGGAGTGCATGTGTATATGTGGACCAATAATATTGTAAAAATAAGAACGCTTGATTAGTTTGAAGGTAAAAATGCTATTTTCTACTCTATTCATTTCTGCAATATGTTTCACACCAATTTCATTTTTGGCATGTTTGACAGAGTATTCTATAACAACAAGCATAAAAAAAACAAGAGGATAAAAAGAATGAATTTCATTGACATTTCTGTTACAATTTTGAGTACCAAAGTTGTAAAGTAGAAGAAGTGACACATCTATCCTAAAGTAATGTTTGTGTACATGTATGCGTATATATGTGCTTTCAATATACATACTATTTTGGCAGAACAGAGAACATTCAGAACAAAAAATGTAACTATGCTGTCATTATATATAGTAATATCAGTAATAATATGAATGTCCATTATTCAGCACTATGATTTGGTCATCGTACACAATCCCTACATATTGTAAGCTTTAGTCTGTAAGTTAAGGCATGTAGGGTGATCACATTTTCTTTGGATCAGAAGTTGACAAATAGTCCAAAATCATGCAGATAATTCATTACTTCTTTGTAATTTTAATGATTTTAGATCTATTATAATCCATTTGAAAAGGATTTGATAATGTTTTGAATGCCATGATAGAACTACTTTAGGTCACGACTCTCAGATCTTCAGTGTACATGCACAGACATGTACCTGTGAAAGTGCCCTTTTTTTGTGCTTTTTTCTGCTCTAACATGTCTAATAGCATCAACAGTTCAAATAGCATATACAATGTACATACTCTTGATCCCAACTCTTTTATGGGTATAATGCTTTACTTAAATATGCAGTACTGAAGTATTATTTGTGCTTAACAATCACCTAAAAGAATATTAAAATCTGACTCATCATTATATCCTTATAAAGGGGTCATGCCCAATTAATCAAGACAGATTGTTGAGGCCTTCAAGTTGCACTGATAATTTTTTGGTCTGAAACTGAGAGGGCAGAACTTTGAATTGATCTCGATTGGGAGGTCCAGATTTGTCTGTCAATCTGTAAGTCATTTTGAAATGGATTGAGATGGTATCCGGCAGGCGTGTACTTCAAGGTGGTACCATGACGACAAGAAAACAGAGATAAACCGGAACCAGTCAAGACGAGAAATTTATCAAAATTACTCAGTTATCAAGAAATTGTCTCCCATCAACTGGACATGACCCCTAAACATGCTTCTAAACATTCCTGACACTTAGATACGATACATGTATTTATTAAATAACTATATTTAGGATTATGATACATGGGATTGTACTAATGTAGTCTCTGCATCAACGGGATGGGAAAATATTGCACATTCTGAAAAATGAAATCTTGCCTTCAACAAAAGTGGCAAGAGTCCACAATAAAAAATAGTTTTCGATTAAAAATTAGACTGGACTAGCAACACACATGTGTGACAAAAATGAAGAACCTGCGAAACTTCTGAGAACTAAAATGACATGTGCTGAATCCATGGCTGAAATTGCATGAACAGAATCCTAGGAAATACTGTAGCTTGTGGGTTGACCTTTTCCACTAAATGAAGGCCAAAACTAAGAGGACATTCACATATAATTCCTCATAAAAAGTTTACTTTCATTCTATGGCACTTACACTTTATTCAGCATGAATACGGTATGAAAATGTAAGGAATACACATGTAAGAGACCATATACATACAGGCCAGCATAAATTTAGTTGACATGAACCATACAAAGGGCTGAGAACCCCTCGGCCTTGGTGATATTTAAATGACATCAGGGCGGAGGAACAAGCAATTCCAAATTCTTCAACAAGTTGAAGTAAGATTATTTCCACATGGCTACATTTTACTCAATTGTACAATGCTGTGCAATTTCTTATGTAACCATTGTTGCATCATCAAAACATTTGGACATCATGATTCAATGGTAATGCTATGATGAGAAAACAACTGATTATCAGCATCACTCTGCCAGGCATCTCGTGAGTCTGGATAAATACTGTGATCCATCTGTTCGTGGCATATTGACAGTATTTGACCTAGTAACCCGGAAAAGTGGGTCAATTCCACTGATTTCTCTCTTCCATTGAAGTTTGTTGCTCCTACGCATAGCCATTCTTGAGATAAATGTATGGTGAGAACAGAAAAATGGAGATGGATGGACATCCAGACATATACATCAGGGTTCATAGACGTCACGTTTTACCACCGTTATTCGACTGTAAAGATTACTAAAAAACTGAATACTGACAGTAAAAAACGTTAAGGTTACGTTTTGGACAAGAAAAATTTTGACGAAAACTCAATCCACGAATGGTGCAAATCATTTCAATGAGATGAAAACCATCGCCGATCCTTCGACAGTCTGGCTTAGTAGGTCTGGGGATTTCCAATTGTGAAAATAATTTCCATCTCCGCGAGTTCTTCTGGATTCCACCTCGACGTATGCTTCCAGTTACTAGCAATACCCGACGGCAAGGTTTCCGAGATATATTTTTGGGGCTGGGAATTGCAGATTCAATGACTTCGCATAATCAGAAGTCGTTAGCCAATGAGCATCAAGAAATTACCGGGCCTTGAGGTAAATTTAACTCCACGAGAGGGGGAGGGATTTTTTTTTTTTCTGAAAGTCGACGGCGAGGGACGTAAAGTTGAAGTGCGAGTTCAAGATTCCCCATCCTTGACAGCTGCTAGATCTTCTCCGGAGGTCGCCTGGTGATGTAAGGATTTTATAGTGTCTCTTGCAAGCGTTGTATGATAATTATCTTTGAATGTTTGTGTTAAGTTTGCCGCTGTTGTTGTTGTTGCTGCAGACACGAGGTCCAAGGGAGGTAACTTTGTTATACCAAATAAGTTGGGGGAAAAAAATTGATTTCCTACAAACAATACCATGGACTTGGAATCGATTATTTTTATTTTTTTATTTTTTTTTAGCTCTGTTTATTTTTTTTCTACAAATTCCTTATAGTACCAGTGGACTAGATTGGATAAACAACATTCTTTTCTATCCCACAATGTTTTTAATTTATGTCCAAATTTACTCTCTCCAATTTCTCTATTCACTCAGCTCTTATTTTAATCTTGAATGGTCTCAAATGTCTTATCAGTCATAAGCAACATAAATGATGATATCTTTAGTTCATTGACGTTTCACATTCTTTGTATCTTCATTACTGCAAAAGACCATTTATACTATCGAATTGACCGAGTCTAATTTCTGAGGCTCATTATGAGATGAAGTTGTTATTCCCATTGGATCATTGCCTCTTTCCTACTTTTCAATGGTACTATAATTGTTATAATTGGGATGGATATGCAGGGTGGTAAAAAATTTCAAAAACTCAATACAACTTAGTGGAGTGGCTGTAAAAAAACAGAAAAAAACTGAAATGAAGTTGAAAAAAACCTCAATATTTTAACTAGGGTGATAAAAATGTTGACGTCTATGAACCCCTGATATATGTATATGACAATACCCTAAGCCCAATGTCAATCGAAGGGGTAAAAAACATGACAGAGAAATATTAAAAAAATCGACCATAGAGGTCCATGTCCCCCGCTAGCAGCACCAGTTATGGTGGATTACATCCACCATAACTGGCGCTGCTGCTGCGGGGGCCATGGACCTCAATGGTCGATTTTTTGGAGTCGATGATATCTCATATCATTGATAAGAGTATGATTTGAAAATGGAGATATCGCTGATGAGCTTAACATAATCTAATACAGCAGATGGCACCCATATTCGATTATGCACATCCATAAAACATAATACATGACTGTTCTCTCACTAAGGTCAAGGGGCTCCCCAAGTTTTGAAGTAGATCAGTTGAATCGTACTCCAGCTATTGTCCGGACAAGATCAAACTGCTTAAAATCCAATGAAATCCAGTATGGCCGATGGTGGCCATATTGGATTAAGCACGTCCTTGAAAAACAATCCTAATCCTCCTCTAAACAATGTCAAGGCACTCCCCAGGTATGAAGTAGATCGGTTGAATTGATCTCGAGTTATTGTCCAGACAAGATTCAACTGCTTACAATCCAATATGGCTGACGGCGGCCATATTAGATTACGCACATTGCTGGAAAACAATCCTAACCGTCCTCCCACCAATGTCAAGGCACACCCCAAATTTGAAGTTGATCGATTAAATCGTTCACGAGTTATTGTCCGGACAAGAAAATCTAGGATCCAACTGCTTATAATCCAATATGGCTGACGGTGGCCATATTGGATTATGCACTTCGCTGAAAAAAAATGCAAACCGTCCTCTCACCGATGTCAAGGCACTCCCCAAGTTTGATGTAGATCAGTTGAATCGTACTCCAGTTATTGTCCGGACAAGATCAAACTGCTTAAAATCCAATGAAATCCAGTATGGCTGATGGTGGCCATATTGGATCAAGCACGTCCTTGAAAAACAATCCTAATCCTCCTCTCAACAATGTCAAGGCATTCCCCACATATGAAGTAGATCGGTTGAATCGTTCTCGAGTTGTTGTCCGGACAAGATCCAACTGCTTATAATCCAATATGGCTGACGGCGGCCATATTAGATTACGCAAATTGCTGAAAAACAATCACAACCGTCCTCTCACCAATGTCAAGGCACACACAAAGTTTGAAGTTGATCGGTTAAATCGTTCATGAGCTATTGTCCGGACAAGAAAATCTAAGATCCAATTGCTTATAATCCAATATGGCTGATGGCGGCCATATTTGATTACGCACATTGCTGAAAAACAATCCCAACCGTCCTCTCACCAATGTCAAGGCACACCCCAAGTTTGAAGTTGATCGGTTAAATCGTTCACGAGTTATTGTCTGGACAAGAAAATCTAAGATCGAACTGCTTATAATCCAAAATGGCTGACGGCGGCCATATTTGATTACGCACATTGCTGAAAAACAATCCCAACCGTCCTCTCACCAATGTCAAGACATACCCCAAGTTTGAAGTTGATCGGTTAAATCGTTCACGAGTTATTGTCCGGACAAGAAAATCTAAGATCGAACTGCTTATAATCCAAAATGGCTGACGGCAGCCATATTTGATTACGCACATTGCTGAAAAACAATCCCAACCGTCCTCTCACCAATGTCAAGGCACACCCCAAGTTTGAAGTTGATCGGTTAAATCGTTCACGAGTTATTGTCCGGACAAGAAAATCTAAGATCGTACTGCTTATAATCCAAAATGGCTGACAGCGGCCATATTGGATTACGCACATTGCTGAAAAACAATCCCAACCGTCCTCTGGCCAATGTCAAGACACACCCCAAGTTTGAAGTTGATCGGTTGAATCATTCATGAGTTATTGTCCGGACAAGAAAATCTTACGGAATTACGGAATCACGGAATTACGGAATTACGGACACCGGTGTTTCTAAGTCCCCCCCCTACTAAGTAGCGGGGGACAATAAAACAAAATGCATTTAACAAAAAAAAGTTTTTTTGTATTTTACAAAATAAAGTATGATAATTAACATTTTGTACTTTCCCTGTTGTATGCCCATTTGCCATGATTGAAGAGAGAAATGATGAGTAACCCTGTCCCATCTTCAATCTTCCTCTGAATTCCTCAACCATTTCTGGATCCACAAACATCATTGCTTTACATTTGTTAAATTTCACAGCATTTTCATTTCTGTATTCAGAGGTGTAATTAAATCAATGTCCACCTGTGGAACCACTGATAAATCCCAAGTCTTCCGATTGGCCATTTCTCAAACAGTGCATGCACGCATGGTCATCCAATGAGAGGAGATTTCCTTTTGCACATTGTGACTGGTGCAATTTAAAGTCTCTTGATTGTCCTTGCCAAGCCTTTAGCCAATGGGAAACTGGCACAACAGAATCCACGCATCACCTGTCCACGAACGAGGCCATAGTCTTCCTGATCTGGTGATATCAGGGGATCTGTCAGCGACCCTCCCTCCGAGTTCGCTGAATCGTTGAGGCGTAGCTTTGTGAGATCCACTGTGCGGGGGGAAGCAGCATGAAGGAAGATAGGAGGGCAAAAATAGCAAATTTACACACAAGGGCTGATTATGAATCTCTACATAAACTGTATAGAAAGCTTAACAGTTTAAATGAGAAGGTTAAGACAAAATTGGATGATTTCGTTCTCAAAGAATTCAGACATTTTGCATGTAGACAGACATTTTACATGTGGTCAAATGATTATAGCAGATTCAGGTGTATCAATAGCCTTTCCCCATTGGTGGACAAAACACCAGCTCAAATTTGGTGAGTGCTTTATAACAGAGATAGAATTCACGAACTGATCCACCACCTGAAAGTTTACCTAGCAATGTATTGAACGAGACCTGGATAGGTTTTTCTGTACTGTCAAAAGATTCACGACCACCAGTAAAAATCATTGGACATTAACTTTCACAATTAATGTCATTTAACTGAAAGACTCCGACTGTTACATCAGAAATAATACAAAATATACAACATACACATAAGACAATATTACAACATATAGGTCATTATAACGTCATAAACACCATGAGTAGTGCATTCACAATGATTCAGTCAGTGGTGCAGTAGCCTGAGCTTGGATATCTAGCATTTTAGCCCAAGTCATCCAGCTTGAACTGGGTTCATACACCTTCAACGTGCCAATTTCCATACATCTTCTAACATCCAACATGTCCAAGTCTAACATGAACATGTACATGTATACATTTGAACTTGTCTTGACCAAATGCAATGTTCACAGTTCTCTTCAGTAGGTCACAGGAAATGACTGAACATAATTGAAATCTGAAGATGTTTTTCATGGTAATTTTGGAACTTCAGGGACTAAATGTACATGTATTCATCAGACTATACTAATATACACATGATATAGTGTTCACCTTGAATCTAGTGTATGCATCAGACAACATGTTCCCATACAAATTCTGATTAGAAATGTGAATAGGACTTGAACCTGCTAAATCTATTGTCTTAATCATTTTTTTATACATGTATTATTAAATGCTTGTTTGGGATTACTGCGGGGTTACCATAGCACACAGAAAGTATATATTCATGACTTTTTTTATGACTTTTCATGACTAAATGCAACCATTTTTCAAGGCTTCCATCATCATGATCATATGAAATAAAGGAATATGTGAAATCAATTCTGTCGAAGGCCGGCAAAAAATTGTGATTTGAAAGCATACCATGTGACATGTCGAAGAAGGAACAGGGAAATAAAATTCATGACTTGCTTAAAGATATTAAAATTATAACTTTTTCATGACTTGAACATTTATTCATGACTATTCAGGTTTTTTTCACGACTGGCAATCTTGTGCTATGGTCAACTTGAGTTGGGAGAAAATCATGGTTCAAGGTTTTCAGGTGTACAAACCCTGTATGAAGTGCTCTGACAGACAATGTACAACATTTAACACTTAACTACAAATACAGGTACAAACATACATCATGATATGGACATAGTTTCCAGAGTATGAGCTGGTAATTACATGTATACCGATATTAATTCACATATATTCACAGTTTCTACTCTTTTCGCGTACAATAATTCAGATACTTTTAAAGGACTGTTATATGACTTTAGTACTAAATTTAAGGACCTACTAGCCATGAGACTATTTTCATGAAGGCCACTGAATGCTGTCACAGCGATGACTTTGATGGAATACGGTGATATAAACATTGTACAAATTGAACACAAAAAAAATTGTGGACTTCCTATTAAAAGAAGTTAGGACCCATTGGTGGATCTCTCCATGTTTACACTGTCATCTTCAATGTGTTAGCATTGTGCAAGAATCAAAGATTTCTAAGTACCTTTTGAGAAAACAGCCTTCTTCAAGGACTTTGAAGGCTTTCAAAAGTGAAATTCAATACTGAGTTAAGGTACTGGTATTGTAGTATAGGATCCCTGATTGATTCATTAAGACTGAATTAACTACAGGTTACACTAGTTTATAATTCATTGTAAGTACACACATGTATGTGTGATAATATCCTTGATAATCAAGCCTAGTATGTGTACATGTAGTACAAGTCACATCCACAGAATATTTTCTGCACCACATGTTTTTTTCCATATTCCATAGAATTTTATTTAAAAAGTTCATGTACGATGAATAAATAAATGTAAATCAAATTTTGTGTGATTAAAAAAAAAGAGAAAAAAATTAAACAAAATTGAAATACATGTAAAAAGATACCTTCAAGGCCAAAAAACAATTTTCCAGTGGTTGGCATGGGTTCCATTCTAATTTCTAAACCAAGTGCATCAACATTTCCTTCACATGATTTTCAGCAAAGTTATCTGCCTTCACTAGAATGATCAAGATGAGAGTTACTGCCATTGAATGTGGTCCAAGGCACTATCATTCAACACAACAACCAATCAAGGCTCTTTCAGAATTTCATCGTTTTTTGTTTTTTTTCTTCAGTAATTGCACATCACTGCACTACTGTTTCCGGGATCTCCTACCAGAAATGTAATACTTTTATCATTGGCCTAGGCCTACTGGCAAGTTCAGTACATGTAATTCTGAGAATGTTGTGGTTTTATATTTTTTATTTTTGCAGGATGGAGAGAAAAATAAAATCAATTATCCTGACCAGTAGAAGCCATACATACATGTACATGTAATTTTTTTAGCTTTTGCCTGTCACTCATTCCATTATGCATTCTTTATTATTCTGAACAATAAATAGATGAGTGTAGTCTGGGTTTGGGACAGGAGAATATCATGCAACCAATCAGATTATGGTGCCATGGGATAGCTGGACTCGAATAATCCATGCATATCTAACAGTATTCCGATGTGCATGCTGTACAGCTGTAGGACTGTGATAGCAAGAGGATCAAGACATGAGTAAGCCAATGGAATGAGTTGAAACCCTACTCACAATCTAGACTTGGGAAAGAACAGACAGATACATGAACAAGCAGCAAGATATAAGACTATAGTAGAATTTCTTATCCACATGTAGCAAAACAAGTTCAAGTGTATACTTGTATACTTTGTGATATGCCTTCACTGGTACATTAACCACTGACACATAGTATTTGTCGAGTTGTGGTAAGATTGTAATACAGGCCAAGAATTTCCCAGACCCAGACAGTGGTGTGTGAAAATAAAACCAAACTGGTCAAAGTTAGCAGGCTAGCAGTGTTAGCAGCTATTGAACAAAAGTCTTTGTCAAGTGGATGGCATATACAGGCCTAACATGTTTTGATCTGTGCAATACAGATCTTGCAGCTCCCATGTTGAATGGTTGCAGAGGTCATATATCCAGCGAAGGCTGCACATAGCATAAAATCACTGTGAAATGTACATGTAGGATGAGCAGACATATTCCTCTGCACCGGTCCCAAGACTCACCAGCTCTGGTGGAGCCTTTTTCTACGATGTACGCGATTAAGGCCCCAGTGCCAAACCTAGTTGTTGGGAAACAGCGGACACATACTATTTGCCACAGACAATGATGTCAATCAAATAATTTGATTCTATCTAACCTTTACATAAAAGATCTTGTTTATGAGCACTTTAAGCCTTACAAGAACCCGAAAATCCAAGGGGGCTAAAACTGTCAACATCGCTACCATTGTACATGTCTTAAATCAATCTGAACTCCTCTCCTGCAAGACTATGTACCACAACAACCCACAACAAATGCTACAAATGCTAAACATGGCAATGTCGCCATGTGTGTGTAGTGTTTGCCGCATGGCGTTGTGGGCTTGTGGCAAGTAATCTTGGAGGAGAGATGTTCTGATTGATCTAGGATGGCACTGATGTAGACTCGTTTTGGGTTTTGGGAACTTGTAAAGCTATATGAACTGGACAGTCACTCATAAACAAGGTCTTGTATGCAAGGTAAGATGATAGACAGTCACTCATAAACAAGGTCTTGTATGCAAGGTAAGATGATAGACAGTCACTCATAAACAAGGTCTTGTATGCAAGGTAAGATGATAGACAGTCACTCATAAACAAGGTCTTGTATGCAAGGTAAGATGATAGACAGTCACTCATAAACAAGGTATTGTATGCAAGGTAAGATGATAGACAGTCACTCATAAACAAGGTCTTGTATGCAAGGTAAGATGATAGACAGTCACTCATAAACAAGGTCTTGTATGCAAGGTAAGATGATAGACAGTCACTCATAAACAAGGTCTTGTATGCAAGGTAAGATGATAGACAGTCACTCATAAACAAGGTCTTGTATGCAAGGTAAGATGATAGACAGTCACTCATAAACAAGGTCTTGTATGCAAGGTAAGATGATAGACAGTCACTCATAAACAAGGTATTGTATGCAAGGTAAGATGATAGACAGTCACTCATAAACAAGGTCTTGTATGCAAGGTAAGATGATAGACAGTCACTCATAAACAAGGTCTTGTATGCAAGGTAAGATGATAGACAGTCACTCATAAACAAGGTCTTGTATGCAAGGTAAGATGATAGACAGTCACTCATAAACAAGGTCTTGTATGCAAGGTAAGATGATAGACAGTCACTCATAAACAAGGTCTTGTATGCAAGGTAAGATGATAGACAGTCACTCATAAACAAGGTCTTGTATGCAAGGTAAGGTGATAGAGACTCAACAACAGCTTGGGCAAATATTGCCCATTCGCTGTTTCTCCAACAATTAGATTTGTTGAGTGGTTTGGCATCGGAGCCCTGATCATACTCAGTAGAGAAAGGCCCCACCACAGATATGGACTCACATTGAGCCTGCCATCCACATGTCAAGCTTATTCATGCTATTCTGATTCAATTCTTGGGAGAACTAGGCCTGGGGACCAGCAGCTCTTCCACACATTATCATGTGATATTAAACACTGTTTTTATCTCCACTTCATCAGGGCTGTTCCATTTAAAAAGATGTACCCCCACAGGAAGGGAAACTTTGTACACCCCAACCACCAATATATGCAAATTAATTCTCCTTGCCTCCACCAAGCACAGCAAATAAATGTCCAGTACAACCTGGGAGAGAAGCATTTTTTTTTTTCATCATAGCAGCCCACCCACCCACATTTTTTATTTGGAAGGGAAAAGGCACCCACCCATATTTGCCAGCCAGCTATTGCGCACGCACGGCTATTGTTCAAAATGTAAACATAAACAGTCCATGTGAGTATTCATTGATATAGGCCTATTGTCACATTTCCCCTTTGGATTTGCCCAGGACCACGTGGTGTCACGATGTACCGTGAATATTTTCAAGAACGCCGTTACAAGACATATTTGCAAGTGATTTAGTATTTCGCGTTCGTTGAATACAATAAAATAATGTCTCACCTTCGAAGGTTTGGACATATTGTCCCAAGCCCTCCCGCCTCAACCATTAGCCAACAGATTTACAATCCCAGTCCGCCATTTTACCCTGAATTTTGAAGGCCAAACAGAAAACCACGGAAATATCCGAAAGGAGTAAAGGGAGACCAATCGGCCCGCGCCCGTTTTTTGTTTTCAAGGGAGACTACTCCAAACAGCTGGAAGTCGTCCGAGCGCAACGAAGAATGTCGAGGACCAGATAAAGCTAGTTTTCAGCGATTTTTCACATCAATTTCCATTAAAAAAGAATCTCTTTCCAAATAACAAAGTGCATATTGGTAAAAGAGGGCCCACCCATAGAAGCAATATTTTCACAGGCTTAAACAATCACCAAGAGAAGCAATTTATTACCTGGAGGGACCACCAAGAGATTTCTATTCTGGACAATCCCACCCACCAATATATTATTTTTTTTTTCCCCTTCCTGGGGGGGTACATATTTTCAAATGGAACAGCCCTCATGATATCTGATGATGCTGGTGTTGAACAGATGTGTAAAGGTAGAATGTACAGTATGTGACTTGTCATGTGTTATGCTACTATCAACCACCCAAAGGTAATTTTATGGAACTACATGTACACATATATAACTGTTTATGCAAATTAAACAGGATGAAAATGTACATGCAAGAAATCTTTTAAAGTGACAGATTATGTTATCAATCATTGCAAGATATATCATAGGATTTCACAGAAAAATAGAAAAGAAAATGAGAGTATCCCCCGTTTTCAGATCATCAGTGAAACTATAGATGAAAATTTCACTCTTATGGCATCAGATTCCTTTCCTTCTACTGTCAGATATATCCTCTGATTGCATTGAGCTTAAAACCATGGCATGGAGCTTTTGTGTGCACGGATGTCGGCCAATCAGCACTGTGCATTACTAAATGTGGGCTCAGGATTTCACAGCTAAAGAGATGTATCATATGCTCGTCAAATTGTTGACCATCTAAATTCTAACTGGTTCATTTATCAAGAAGATAGGCTGGATGAATTTTCCATCTTTCATGTACAGAGACATACTTCCTGTGTCAATCAATCCTGAAAAAGACTGATTGCACATGGGCACCATGATGTTCTATCCCAGTGCAGTCAGAGTGTGTTACACTAACAGTTTAGGAGATCACAAACTCTGACAATGGGAGATTGCTATGAATATCGAAGTTATGTCATACTCTGTCAAGAGAAATCATTACATAAAAGTACATGAATAAAAGGCGCCATCTTTGATACAACTTCATTTCACATGAGCTACATGTATCATAGATATAAAATTCATCATGTCAGTGCATCATACATGCTTGCATCGGAGGCTCGGAATGGGGAAAGGAACAAAAACGATTAAGGCTCCAAAATCTATTTTTTATATTTCTTAGGATATCAACTGCGTAAACATAAGATGTTTGTAAAGGTAATTATTTGATTCATCATTTTTGGTTTTGAACATCTATGAAGAAATATACAAACATGACAATGACACATGACAAATAAATACATGTACACATCATTTTGATGCAGAAAATACATGTACATAGTTTGTCATCAAATTATTTTGCGAGACTTTATCTTTGCATAAAAGCTGAGAGTGCATGTAAAAACATTTTGAGAAATAGTATGATGAAATGTAATATATCACTCCATGTAGTGTGATTTATTTGAAAATGTGAGGTACAACATGGGGTGTAGGCTTTAAGGCCCATTCTCATGATGCGATTTGTAGTACCAACTCGGCAGGGGAATTCTCCGATTTGTAGCATGCAACTAATCACATGAAATAGAACCTGTTCTATTTCATACGATCTGTAGAATGCGACTAAAATCATAGGAGTGATCTCACGATACAACAGAGTTGTATGCTACAAGTTGTTATTACAAATCACAACGTGAGAATGGGCCTTTAGCTAGACAGGCATGACAAACTCCCTATTTTGAAATGAGACTCCCTAAAACCTGGATATTCAACATGGAACATTTAGGAGTGCGACACTCTGTTGTCAGGATAAAGTAGAAAATATTGGAAAAGAGACACCCCGTTTTCAAATCCTTGCTGAAAGCCTGATGGGATGGCATCGCCACCACCAAGATATGCTATCTACAACATCTATACTACCATGTACAGGTCACAACGAGAAATATTTGATCACTTGAAGCAGCTATATATTACAAGTTCAGCAGAACAGCTATTTTGCTACACTTAAGCTCACAAGACATATTTAAACAGGTGTGAATATAGACATATATGTATATTTATGTAGGTATTGATTGACAGGTCATACTTACATGATCCCACAGTATGTCTGGTTTTAGCACTGTTACAATAAGCTTCTATCACACGCAGTATGGCCGCATCCTCTTCAAAAGTACGGGGATCGTCTACAACATGAAATTCACCAGTAATAATCATATATGTACACTGATGTAGTATAAATTATGTCATGCAGCTTGCCATTTGATATGATGGTGAAGCATTACATGATAGTGAATCAGCAATAATGAAGCCTCTTGATCAGGGTACAAAGACAAATGAGTTCAATAATCTAACATACATTTTAAATATAAATTTGTCAGTCTTGTTAGTAAATTTACTTTGTGCCATGTACAGGAGTGAGTGAGTGAATAGAATTTAACATCGCTTTCAACAATATTTCAGCCATATATAAGCACCACCCAGCCCAGTTGTCTTCCTGCTGCTTCAAAGAAATCTTTGAAGCAGCATGGAACCAGACACCCTCCATCCACCCTATAAAACACCGAGGACAACACACAAGACACAGACAGGACGCTTACATGGTGCAATAAAGACAAGTGATATTACAGTGCTAGACATCACATTATCAAGTTCCTGTTGCTTCTCAGCAAAACACACTGAAACAACAGGAACCCGTGCCCACCCAACCACCCGCTCTGTCATGTACAAAAGTATGCAAGGATATATCCAATAATACCAAGGTACATGGATCATATGGACTACAGTCTCTTTAACTAAAATCACATGTATTTAATCACCGATAGACTGAACTATTTAGGTCAAACATTTCATGCATCTTGAGACTTTCCATGACTTTTTTTGTGAAATTTCATGATTTTACATGTTTTGAAAGAATAAAGAATAAACTAAATGTGATATTAGATATCATATGCTATTTTGCTCGGACAGGCTCAGCAGATATCCCACATGTGACGCTTGCTAGCATATTTTAACAGGCAGTGCATGTGGGATATCAGATAAATTCCCCAACTGCAGCAGTTACCTTCCCTGCATGATGAAAATGAACTCGGCATGTCTCTTGTGTCTGCCAGTGTATTATGGTGACTTGAATTTGCAGATCGAAACATAAATTCCATGACTTGAAATTGTGAAATTGTTTAAATTGGCAACCAGAAAGAGAAAATGTTTAGAAATTCCCTCCGGTGTCGTCTGAATCGATTGAATATAAATTAGAGACCTTAAGAGTTATAATAGCAAACATTAAATTTCAGCCTCTGATGAGAACCCACAGTTCGAAACCAGTCAGACTTAAAACAAAATTCCAGTCCAGACATACTCCACATGAGTTTAGTTTCCCGTACCACACCAGCAAGGGTACGTATAGGCTACCTGGGATGGCTCCAGGTTTATCGAAGTAACGTTTGCATCTCTCTCTTCTAATTAAATTCAAGTGACCCAAACAAATCAGCCCAGGAGAGGCTTTCCAAAAGCATCTGGCTTCATGTGTATAACCTGACCTGTTTATAACCTGATGTGTGTATACTGGATACAACATGATACATGATAAAGGTACAGCATGTATAGGCACATACATGTACTACACAAGTCATATATTTTTACACAACACAAATCCGAGGAATTTTTACAGTCTTTTCCAAACATATCAGCTAGTGTAACAAAATGGTACAAGTACGTAAAACATTGAGTTTCACGAGACAGCCCTTTACCTTGTCTATCATCATGATTATTATAAGAAAGATAATCAAGATATACGTAGATGAGGAGAAGATGGGGAGAGAAGGTAGATGAGGGGAAGATGGGGAGAGAAGGTAGATGAGGGGAAGATGGGGAGAGAAGGTAGATGAGGGGAAGATGGGGAGAGAAGGTAGATGAGGGGAAGATGGGGAGAGAAGGTAGATGAGGGGAAGATGGGGAGAGAAGGTAGATGAGGGGAAGATGGGGAGAGAAGGTAGATGAGGGGAAGATGGGGAGAGAGGTAGATGAGGAGAAGATGGGGAGAGAAGGTAGATGAGGGGAAGATGGGGAGAGAAGGTAGATGAGGGGAAGATGGGGAGAGAAGGTAGATGAGGGGAAGATGGGGAGAGAAGGTAGATGAGGGGAAGATGGGGAGAGAAGGTAGATGAGGGGAAGATGGGGAGAGAAGGTAGATGAGGGGAAGATGGGGAGAGAAGGTAGATGAGGGGAAGATGGGGAGAGAGGTAGATGAGGGGAAGATGGGGAGAGAAGGTAGATGAGGGGAAGATGGGGAGAGAAGCAAGTAATTACACAACAAAACAGATAGGGTGAAAAAAAAATGATACAAAAGCAGATCATTGTACATGTACGCAAAATGAATACAGGATGACAACCAAGTGGAATAAAACCAATGAAGTTCAAAGTTGACATACACCGTCTCCATATATAGTCATACTCAGCTTCCCCATCTTTGTCTGTGCAGCGTTAATAGAGAGTCATTATAATGAGACATATATTGCATGCATTAAGCATGAGTAAAGTGGTGCATATTAGTCCTGTTACAGTACGAATCCAGAAACAACTAGCATGAGAATAAGAGGATCCCATATAATTGATCAAAACAGAGAAGGAAAATACATCCCAACGTTGCCTGGCAGTTTGGTTGGGATATATTTTTGAGTGAGAAATTGTCATCCCTTGGTCAAGTTAATATGGGACTCTCATATAATTTAAATCATTACTTTTATCAGTATTTTAGTGAAAATATCAACAACAATCTGAGAGAAACATTTCTGGAGAGCATCATGCCTGCAGCTTGTGTCAAGCGCCATGATTGGTCAGAGTGCATCACACAGACTCATCACATATACATATGTGGGATGACTGATCCCCCTGTTATCCCGTATAGGTTTTACGGTGTATTATATGTGAATATATTCATCCATCCATCCAACATTGGGTTGCCAGCCATCATCCAATAGGATAGCAAACCAATAATACAACCTTAGAATCACGCATCAGTAAGAACATAATGGATTAATATGCAGGGAACCTGATTGCATATACCTACTCACAATTGCATCTGCATCCATAAAATTGTATGATGGTGAGGTCAAATATATCACGATCTAAACTTAAACTTAAAGATGTAATCAGCCTCAAAATGGATGGATTTTGTAAACTCTTCCCTGTGCGTTTTTTCAGCATTGAAGATTACCAAAGCATCATATGTATTATACTTCATGATACTGGCATCGTCATATACAACGAATGGAAGAATATCTTGTCAGAGGAATTTGTAACTCTGCCCGCTTCGACGGCTTTTCTGTCCCGCCATTGAGTGTGTGTTGTACGCGGAGAGGAAAATGACGTCACTGCTTGACGTATGAGTGACGTAGCGACGCTCACGAATTTGAATGCTGCACAGCTGCAGCCATGGGATAACGTCATGGCTCGTGCCTACGGTTCGGTAATGTCGTACAGCATACGTTGGTAGAATGCACCATACGTGTATACGCTTGTTGACACGGCTGTGGAAAAATAAACGGCATGCCATGCCGTTTATTTTTAAAGATCAATTCCTTCTTTCTTCTCGTGAATGGTAGAAACAAGTTTAGTTTTTTGTGGTCAAATGTGTTTCATTTTGTACCTGTTGTAACATATGTCACTTTCGCTGAGTTTGAGAGACATTAATTTCAGCCCAGATTTGAGGCTGATTACATCTTTAACTTCTTGTCACTGTCTTATTATAATTAGTTGTGTTAGCATGAAAGTCAAGAGGTATCTTGGCAGGGAAGTAATCATTAGGCAGTAAACCCAACAAGACATTCTTCAACTAACATTTTGGGCTTGCCACTATGGCGAGTTCCACTGTACTTGGCCAGAATATTATACCTACCTAGTTTTCTTCGCATGTTACAGTTTTTTCGATGTAGGTCATCCTTGGTGCCGAGCGTAGGTCTGAGAGGAGGGGCTGGGCGCAGACACGACATGCTCCACGTGTTAAAGATCTTGTGATGGAATGTGGAGGGCTGGCTGCTGTGCGAAGGCTGAGTGCTGGCAGGGAGGGTGTTGCTGGGCGAGGCTTGAGACTGGGTTGGGAGGGAATGAGCAGATTGACTCATGTTGGCTGGTAGTGTGTGTGAGCTCAGGGCATGTTGTTGTTGGGTCAGGGCAGGAGAGGGCTGGTTGGTGGTGTGGGAGGGCTGGTTGGGGGTGTGAGAGGGCTGGTTTATTGTATGGGGCGGCGGACTCTGTGCATGCGTCGGTTGGCTCTGTGTGATCATTTTAGCCGTCTGTGAAGGTGCCTGGTCTACTTGACTTATACTTGGCTGTGTGGATGTTATCTAGAAGAACAGAGAATACATAAAGAACTGTGACACGAGAACCGACAGACTGAGATTGGACACTCCTCTTCATAGTTTAGCTCTTGCAGCAAATACCTTCAAAGGTGATAATTTTTACCCGAGATCTGATACTGATATATCTCCCTTGCATCAGAATTATCAAAGGATATAAATGCTTAATCTTAGTTCAATCCACCAAGAAGACATTTGATCTGATTTTCTCCAAGCTTGTCTTATTTGTATTTAATAACTACCTATATAGTCACACTTCAATGAAGAGGTGAATAGACCCTGTAATCTAAGTACTCACTGCAAAACATGATATTTGGACAAATCATTTACAGCAAATGCTAGCCAATACCCTGATCATATCTGTATGATACCGGATCATTTACCTGTAAACTCTGTGCTTTAGTCGACCTGCCAGTATGCCTTCTGTTGATCTGTTGATTTAACACCTCAACCCAATCACCGACTTCCTTCTTTGTCCCACATGAAACAATAATCTGTTCTATCATACTCCCTGTGGAGAAAACAGAAGGATTTTTGGTAGATGCATTATTTGTTCATGGAAACTATCAATCATGGTTTTACTTTCGAAGAATTTTCACTGAATAAGTAACAGTTCAGTAAAACCAAGTATAAAAGGTGTGATCTGTGCTGTGCTTTCAATATACGGAAATGGTTAACTGACACAACTTTCATGGTGGGGTCTCTGTTTGAATGTATTAATCACTGGGGCTCCAGCTAGTAAAATAACTGGCAGCTTGTGTGATCCAGGCAACTGAAAAGTTTTCAAACCATTCAACTATGAAGAAACAAATGAGCTGACAAAGTTTGAATAGTGATCTTGTAAGAATTATTTCAGATCCCGCTGACCGGGAACTAATGTCATGTGCTCCAAACAATGACAGCTTAAAACGGTCTATACACAGAGTGTTCTTTTTATCCACAGATGCAAAATTGTCTATTCTTTGTTCTGATTTTCAAATAAATGTCTGATCATACTATTCTACTCGAAAATAATGATAAGCAATTGTTTCCAGAAAAGGAGAAATAAATATTTTCTGAGGTATGGATATGGCAGATAGAAGTAAACCATAACAACAAGAATGCACTTGGGACTCCTATTTGAGCTTTTTCAAATTCGCATATCTATGCCAAAGTAATAGCAAAGTAGGAAGACATATTGACAGGAACTATCTTTTGTGGAAAACGATCATGTGCCTCGCAAATCGCGAAATTTAGTTCCACATGAATAATACAGCATTTACAGTATATATAAGCTTACATAAAAGCAAGGAAACCTTCAAATGGACACTGGAATAGATCAGTATACTTACCCCTATCTGGCCTGGGCGATTTGAGGTGTACCGCAGCCTGGGGGCGGAAAGTGCCCGCCCTATATATTTTCGCTACGGCTAGTGGGCTGAAACTTGCCACACTATATCTTTGGGTCAAGCTCTAACAGAAAGTGTAAAAAAAAATCAAAGATGGCCACTCACTGTGACGTCATTTCCAAAAAGAGCGTTTTTGGACAATTTTTCGGTCAGAATTTTCTAATTTTTCATTTTTGTTTTTTCTTCGCAAAAACCGCATGATAAATTATTAAAAAATAATCTGATATGAAATAAAATAAGTTTTACCCACTTTTTCATACAGAAAAGCAAAAATTTTGAAGAAATATGACGAAAACATCACTTTTCTGATACCCCACATGACCGCCATTTTGAATTTACCCATGATTCTCTCCTCGGGGGGTCATGCAAATAGGCTCAAAATGACCCCAATATGATAATTGAAAACGTCATGGAGTTTCAGCTCTCAATTGTAAATGACATGGTAAAAACAGTTGACCTCAGCAATTCTTCACACATGTCACATGGTGTTAAATGTGGATTATTGGTTGATACTCACCAGAAATTGCAAAGGAGTTAGGATGGGTTTCCACATCTTCACAGACAGCAGCTTCCATACCATTGAGAGGTAACTGACCCTGAAAATGAATACAATGAAACGTCTGAATACTGACACCTGGCTATTAAAATGAACAACCTCTAAATACCGACATTATCCATGACCCCAATACTTAAATTTAATGTATTTTTCAAGGTAGATAAACTAGAACCCTGTCAATTAAGACTGACACTATAATCTGGTCCCAAGCATGGTCGGTATACACAGGTTTCACTGGCATATTCTCAACAGAAATCTACTTACATGTATTGTAACTATTCTTATTCAGCCCAATGAAGCTGACCATATGTTGACTCTTCACTGACAATACTGTTAGATATTTCCAGCTACATTCAGCAAGCCCAATATCGCAAATTAGAGTGAGTGAATGAATATGATTTAACGTCGCTTTCAACTATATTTCAGTCATATCACTGACGCTGGGTCCTATTCCTTTTCACACCCGGGAACCACACGCGTGGGGTCCTATTCCTTTTAACACCCGAGACCCCACAGGTGAGGTCCTATTCCTTTTCACACCCGGGATCTCCACAGGTCCCCCAGTTAGTCGCCTCTTACGACAAGCTCTCTGAGGAGCTGAGACCTATTCTCACCTTGACCTGGAGTGTGCACGATGACACCCCAGGTCAATCCCCGGGGACAAGCACAACTGTGAGAAGGAGAATGTGCTATATTTAAGTATCCCATTTGACAGCAGGATAGGCCACATGTATACAATAATATAGATTTGGCAATTCATACATGTAGTTGGAAATATTTATGAGGGATGACAAATTGTGTGCTTCCCAAGATATAAGCATGGGAAGGACTACATGAATTCTGCCCAGTGACCCAGGCTGAATGTGAAGAGAGAGAGAGAATTAATGTCGCGTTCAGCAATATTTCAGCTATATAGCGACGATCAAACAAAATTTTAAGTACTCAAGCCAATAACTTAGTACCGGTAATCCAACACACTGAGTGTGGTGATGATCACTGAAGGATGAAACAGCTATGTGTTAGAATATTGGAGTGAGTGAGTGAGGGTTTAATGTCGTTTTCAACCTTGTTTCAGTCATATCACGACGGTGCCTCCATGTGCCAGAACACGAGAGTACTCACAGTTCCTATTACCCTGAACACTGATCAGCCCTGCCAGTACAGCACCCGGTCACCCATCTAAGTATTGACCGAGCTTAACGTTGCTTAACCTCGGTGATCTAACGAGAACCAGTGTGTCCAACGCTATAAGCCGTACCTGTTAGGATAGTGGGGCCCAGGGGCCCAGCACAGACTCACCTCATAATGGTATCCACTGAGTGTAGGACTGATAGACAGCATGACGAGGAGGTTAGGGAACAGGACCAGGATCCTCTCATACTTCTCATCTGTCTGTGTTAACATCTTCACCTTAGATATGTGTACAACCTCACCTAACTTCGAGATCTCCTGAAAATATAAGGATTTTACGTCTAAGAAAATAGACAACCAAGCTTAGAGATCTCCTGTAATAGATTGATAACCCCTTCAATCAAATGTACCTTCCTCCTGATTTTCAGAATATTCAGTGAAATGAATATAGTTCAAATAAAACTTTCATGCTCCAAATGGGAATGGTCATTTAACTCAATCATAATTCGGAGAGGATGATCAAGCATTGTGGGGTAATTGAGTGGATTCCATGCATGTGAGAAACAGAAATACTGAATGAGTTTGCAATTTGTTGACCATAATGACACAGAGAAATACGAAGCTGCGCATCTGAAAACCCCTCAGCTCTGGGCGTTAGCCATTCATAATGTATACAATTTGAAACAAGATGTCAGGAACACCAAGCAGAGTGAAATGACAAATATACAGATTATCAAAAATTTTGCAATTAGAAATGGCCCCCAAGGTTTCCATCCAATCAGAGAAACCGGTATTCACTACATAAGTCTCTTGAAGCATCGATGATGTATACCAAATTTTACATAGAGCATTTGAACGGTATCAGAGATAGAGATCGTTAATGATTTTGCATAAATTGAAGATGGCCGCCCATCTTTCCCGCCACTCAGAGGAACTGATGTGGTTATTAATTCATGCAAGTCTCTTTATACATCGATGCTGTATACCAAGTGTCGCATAGAACACTTAAATGGTATCAGAGATAAACATCATAAAAGATTTTACATTAATTAAAGATGGCCGCCAAGAATTTCCGCCCAATCAGATAAACCAGATCTGTCATTCATCGTAAGTCTCTTGATGCATTGATGATGTATACCAAATTTTACATCGAGCATTTCAACGGTATCAGAGATAGCGATCATTAATGATTTTGCATAAATTAAAGATGGTCGCCCATCCTTCCCGCTAAGAGGAACTGATGTGGTTATTCATTGCAAGTCGCTTGATACATCGATGCTGTATACCAAGTTTCGTATAGAACACTTAAATGGTATCAGAGATATATTATCATTTATGTTTCACATAAATTAAAGATGGCCGTCAAAGTATCCAACCAATCGGGTCCAGATTCAATAGGGTTCTAGGTTACGAGCATATGGATGTGCACTGCAAGTTTGGTGTGCCTAGGGTAAGTCGTTCTAAAGATATCTTGGTAACGAGAAAGCTGTGATGGACAGATTGACAGACGGACGGACAGACGTACATGACGACGACAATACCCTTCAAATTTGGCTGAGGGATAAAAATGGGAGTACTTTAATGAAAAGTGATCAGCTACACTCACCTCTCCTTCCCAGCCTATGATTGGACTGTTGATGATTTCATACTCCATTTCTTTTAATTTCCTTATTTCTACACATGAATTCTGCAAAAAAGAAATACATTAAACTTGTATAACTCAACAAAGCTATAATTGTTTTCAGTACAGTAAGCATAATTAGTTTAATTAGCATCAGTGCAGCTGGAGTTCAATCATTCAGCCAGATGCACATTTCCAATTTTGTAATGTATCCTAAAAATAAAAATCCTGCCTCTCCTTCATGTGAGAGATGTCCCAAGACAAAACATTGTTCAGACATTACCATGTTAAGAAATTTAAACCAGTTTCACAGACAACACTGCACCACATGAGACAGACAGTTGAGCTAAATCCCTGATTATTGCAGAAATTTTAATATCATTTTTCAAGTGACAATCAAACTTGTTTTGTTAACCTATCACTTACAGCTATTCCCCTGTATATGGCTATGGCTCGTTGGGTGTCCCCCCGATCAACATGGCTTTCCTATAAACAGAAGTAGAATTGTCAGCAACATGTTTAGGATTTTGATATGTAGATGGACTGGGATTAGTCAGCACAGTTAAAGGGGGGTAATCATCTCATTTTGATTCACATGGGTTAAATTATCTCCCCTTCCCTACCAAACGAGTTAGTATGTGTTAACAACACTGCAGCGTACATGTATCTCCATGGATGTCTCCCAATATGTATGATCATGATGATACATGCATGTAAAAGATGGATGAGTGTCCAAGATAAGAACACCTGGAGAAAGTTGTTTTAAGAGAACTGCTAGATTTTTCAAATATGAGACAACAGAGGGGAATGATTCTCTCTGATTATAAAACTGCCTCTGATCAAAATCATTGAGAGACTTGCCCCAGCTACATCAAGGGCTCCCTTATTAGCTCAAATGTGTTAAGTAGGTCTATTATGGATGACCACATGAAAGTACTATCTAAGAATCAATTTCATATGTTCAATTTGAGACAGTTGTGAGGATAATGTACCTCTATATGTCGTTCTAATTCCTTCAGCAGACTAGGGTATTTGTCTAGCCTGGTGAAAGGTCGGGACAGACTGGTAGTTAGGGTCATTGAGCCTGGGGCAGGAGCCCCCAAATTCTCCATTGAACGATTCAAGTCCTCACTGCAAAAACATTCCAAAATAATTTCACAATTTTCCATTATAGTGGAAATACATATATTTGAGATTTCCCACAATACAATAAGTATCAATTATTGATAACAATCACAATTTATGAAAATCTAGGAGCTTTATCTAAGGAAATAAAACATTCGCATGTCAACCCAATTTATCCATATGCACAAACATTTTCCCTGCACGTTGTTGTTGTTAACTGAGATTACTACTGATCACAATACTTGAATCAAATACATAGGATCAAGCTCCGATGAAACAATTGAAATGGTTATTGGTCAGTGTTGGTTGAATGAACTGAGAGGATATCTGAATGGAGACTGTTGCACTAAAAATTTATGCCCACCATTTCTTCTGTAGCACTGACACAGCTCTGGGGTGATTAGCACAATATTCTTCATAAAGAGTCTTCAACCTGGGGGCATGCTTCATGAAGATCTCACCCACCCGTCTCTGGTGATGAGATAATCTGTAAACAGCCATATTATAGTTCACATCAGGTACATGCTAATGTTCCATCACAACAATGAAGATTTTCTACTGTTTCTTCACAATGCTGCTGAGGTGTGTGTAGCCCTAGGAAATCTCTTCAGCACAGCAAGACATCCAAATATGGAAGGAATGCTATAGAAGGGAAGAATAAATCCAACCCAAAGACCCTCATCTTGTTTATTAATGTATCAACGATCATTCAATGTCCCTGTCGTGATACAAGGGAGACAACTCAAAACTCTTATCTCCCTTCGTATAGCTATGAGAAAGGGTTCTAATACGGACTTTGATGTGACATGTGATCAGTTAGCAAACTTCAACTAATAACTTGAGATAAATGACAATATATAACACCACTCTCATGTAGCAGTGTAATAAGGAAAGATTCACAATTAGAATGGAATATACATTAATCAGGATATTTTAGGAACTTGCTTTAATTGGTCCTATAATTACTGTGAATATTTTCAAGTTTAAACCAAACACTAGAAAAATATTCAGGTCATTTTCATTATCCGAAGATCAACTGAGAATACATATAAGACTGAATAATAGAAATACCTGAGACATTCTTCCAATGACGATAAGAAGTTGCTCTGAAAAGCAACAATATCTTCAAGGTTACCCACCAACTGAGAAAATTCAGATGATCCAAGCCTGCAAAAATATAAACAGAAAGTTTACGTAAGGTGTAAATAAACTCTGTATATATACATAACAGCATGCTACATAATGAATATAGTACAAGTATAACAGTATCATTTCTATCTACAGTAATAGATCCCCTTTATC
The DNA here is from genome assembly GCA_036873755.1 of Hanleya hanleyi. Classification (NCBI taxonomy): domain Eukaryota; kingdom Metazoa; phylum Mollusca; class Polyplacophora; order Lepidopleurida; family Hanleyidae; genus Hanleya; species Hanleya hanleyi. The sequence goes on from JAVTVY010004373.1 coordinate 28,827, forward strand.
ATGTCATGTAGAACAGATATTGCATGTCTAACAATTAAGAGGCAATGTTTTTAAGGGAACTTTCAACAGCCAGTGGAATATTCTTGAAACTATTAGGTGGTCTCTTGAAGACCAAAAATATACGCAGAATACTCCTTTCCACATATGCAAGTAAGGTCTACTGCATTGAAGACAATCATTATTAGATTTTTGTATGGATACCTGATGCGTTTCTTGCAAATCAAAGGATTGAGCCAAACAGATTTTTTTAATATTAGGTGTCACTGTGATACACTTAAAAGCAGACTATTGAATATAGCAACATCTGATTCCTACAACAGTATATGTATGTATCAACAACAAAACATCTCCCTATAACAATTAAAGGAAGTCATCTCCCATAAAATAGCATTTAGTCTAGATCACTGTCAAATATATTACATGTACATACATGTTCTATCTATTAATCTCAGCTAAAATATATCAACTTCATAGGCAGCAGGGGCAGACAACTCATACTGGCAGACATCATAACGGATACTTACACTCCTGAGGTTTTGATAGGACGAATATAAGTTTGTAAAACTGTTTTCATTTCGTTGACATGAGTGTCTTCAGTTTCTATCACATTTTTGAGAACCTGAAAACAGACATCAGAAATACATTTGGGGATCAAAATTTCACATATTTCATCAAGAGAAAGACAACAGTAATGTAGTGCTTTGACTGGGATTTGAAGGTTTCTTAGATTCTGCTTCTTGTTCTAGCCCAGTGCTACTGGAAATTAGCTGTGTAAAAGTTGATGCTGGAAATTAGCTGTGTAAAAGTTAATGAGTATGTGTGCATGTTTAAACTTGACAATAGTAAAATTATTCAAAATGTTTACTGCATATTTTTTCATCACTTAAGTAATCTCAGTTTGAAGGTGAAATGCGAAGGTTTTCATACTTTCATTGTTATGTTCCTCATGAAAATATAAGCCTACCAACTTCATTTGGTTTTATTGGAAGTATTTTGTCGCCCAGTAACTTTAGGAAAAGTCCTCTAAAATTAGTATCTCAAGCTGATTTTAGAAATGAAATCCGAACCGCTTATCTGTCTTCATTCGTCCCTAGTTTGTGACATCACACAAGACCGCCTGGCCAGATTCATACTTTTAACGTTCAGTGTCCGAGCGGCTGGTGCAAACTGATGTCACAATCAAGGAAATATAAGCGATGAAAAGCTTCTAGCTAATGAACTACTTGAACTAAACCAAATGAAGTAGATAAACCGATATTTCTATCATTATTCAGCATATACATGTATAAAATAAAAGAGGCACATACAAACTTTACATTTCACCTTTAAGACCAAGATTAGACAATATCGATTATGTAATCATGATACTGATTGATACTTCCATCAGTGATATATATACATGTATTGTCCAGGTCTATGTACAGATGAGAAACCCTGGGTCTACAGTAAGTGTTGTTCTCAACCCTGGTTAATACAGGCATTGTTTTCTGATTGTTTCATTATAAAGTATAAAGGAAAGTGTTATCGGAGTGTACTCCAGAGATTTTCATTCCATGGTTTATACTTACAACGTTGTGGTAGTATTGCATACTCTCTCGTTTCAGCACAGCCATGTCTGTAGGCTTACCAGGACTCTTTGGCCCACCGGGAGGATCTGGAAAATAGAGTTCATTATTACAACGTCAAATGTATGGTCGAAAACTTTAGGTCTGAGAAATATAACACAAACAGTAGTATGTAACAATGAAATTCTCCAGGCATTATCGCGTTTACCTCTGAAATATGGAGGAGACTTACGATACCTTCTGTATTGAGAAGATCTTAAAAGCACTCACTGTGGGTGTACATACATAGGCCTACAGTAGTTCTGGGCATAACTAAGAAGTGGAAGATGGCATTCCAAATAATACTCTGAATCAGATGCAAAAAATTGGAGATACACTGTATGCCTGTGCTCAAACTACATTTAACATTCTTCCTCAAAATCCTGTGGATGGCAAAGACTAGGATGGACTATTGTTCACATGATCACCGGACAATACTGAATCATTTACCTGCTTTTATTTCTTTCACATAATTACTGGGGAACCAGCCAGTCTTGCCACTCAATGTGCCTTCCCACCAGCCTCCCTCTATGGCCTGAGTGACTGTGAGAAAGTCACCCTTCGTGAAACACAGCTGGAACAGATTCAATAACATTTTATTCACACTCAGTGTATTGATATCCTACATGCTGTAGTACTACATTGTAGTAAACTATATTTAAAATAAAACTTAACCCTCAAAAATCACAGAATTTGATTTTGTTGTGACCATGATCATCATAGTCAGATCATGGATATATGAGCCCTTGAACAGATCAATTTCTCAGTTTCTGGGTTCGATCCCAGGCCAGGTCATATCAAAGGCTTGAAAAATGGAACTTGTTGCTTCCTCGCTTACGCTCAGCATTAAGAGGATAGAACAAGGACTGGTTCGCTCGGTGTCAGTATAATGTGACTGAGTGGGGTGTCATGTCTGCCTACAGCATGATATTTCAGTGGGGCAGCACTATAAAATGGCAGCATTAGATCTGCTCTGTTACAAGTAGGTACGGTAGACTGTCAAGTGCTCATTGGTACATGTAATTCACCATGTTCACAAGATTGACCTGGACTGTCACTCCAAGTAGAACCTATTTCTTCTAATTTTTAAACAGCATTTTTACTTTGAAGCAGACACAAATCCTTCTTTATGTCAACTGAAGCTAAATTCTGTGACATGGATATGTTATTTATCTCCAGAACTGAAAAGATAGCTAGTGAAGTTTGTAGAATGCTTGCAGAATTTCTCTCCGCAGTAGCCTGAAGTAAAGTTTCACCATCTGAATAATTAGCAGAAATAGGGTAACTGTAGAAGTTAAATGTGGCAAGGTAAATCCACTAATACTTCAATCATGCTATTAAAATGCAATCACTCTGAATGTTGTAGACAATATTCTATTATTTCATTCAAACTGATCACCCTCTAAAACCATTAAAATAACGAAAAAATAATGTACATGTATCATTCGCATTATTTTGGACCATTTTGCCAACTTCCTGTTCTAATAAATTTGATCATCCCTGAGTTTATGGTTGAAAATTTCACCTCCTGTGATTTATTCGTTAAAGGATATACTGTACAATGAGAATATGAGGAGATATCATACAAATTATAATTTATACTGTGGAGTACATTACCTCATCATTATTTGTTCCTTTGAAGGTGTGGAGAGCTTTCACACGCTTGGGGTCCCGTGACGGATCTGTCATTATGAGAATTCTGAATTCACATCACTGATAAACCATCTCTCAATTTCACAGCCAAGTCCATCCAAGTTCAGCTCTACTACACTGTAAATGTTAGAAGAGGCTGAATGTCAATAGTTGACAAGTAAAAGGGCTCAATGATATCTGATAATCTGGGCTTTTTTGTGGTCAACTAGAAAGCCATCTGAAGTATGTAATTTAGAGTTTATTGAAGCAAGCTGTGATGGAAAAACATAGCAGAATCATAGCAAATCATACCTGTATTTGTCCCTGAATCTCCTACTAATCCCGGAGGTAATGGGGTAGGGGATTATTATAGGATGCGCAGCTCACACAATTCACCTCGGCAATCGGCAATTGCCGAGGTAAATGCCGTGGCATAAGCAGTTCACCTCAGCAAAATTTAAATGATATTGAATAGGAATTATTTTAATATGACATTATTTTTGCCGGAGTGAGTTTTCCGAATTGTGTGAGCAGTTCCAATCCTGATTGGTAATTTGCTTCCAGAATATCAGAGCCGAAGGATACAAATGTAAATCTTCCAAGTTGGACAAACAACTACTAGGCATTTCCTGCTGAATGCAATGTATCGTAATAACTGGAACAATTCCAGAGAGATGTAAACAAAAGCAGCACCTGGCACTACTACGATTTCATTCATGCACTTTGTCTGGAGTCCATGACAAAACCTCCACAAGACAAAACCCCCATTGGCAACACCCCCAAAGACAAAACCCCAAAAACACAAAGTTTCAGAATCACGCCCGAGTGTTCTAAATCTGGCGGCGGATTTAGTTTTTGAAAGATCAAGCTCGTTAATTTTTTTTTCTTTTGCTGTTTATGAAAATGAAAGAAGCTAGACAGAGGAAATAACTGGCCAGAGAAGTAGGCAAATATGTATTCTATCCAAACGAGTGCAAAGCGGTAGGTATTATTGATTTTCAGAGCGCAAATCCACCCGATCTGACACAGGTCAGGAGGCTGAAATTTTGCAATAGGAATTTTTCGGTTTAACGGCCAAACCCTACATTATCAATATCACAAACTTAAATGTCAGTATGGTCTAGCTTGTTGAATTATATTATATGCCTGTTGTTTCGAAAGCATAACTTGCAATTATGTGTCAGCAATTGAATATTCATGAGCATTGTGCTCAAGGGTCTCGATATTTCCCCTTCGTATGATGATAATCATGATTCTCTATATTTAACGTCGGTATAATTTAAGAGGAAACATTAGCCGACATTCATCGATATAATTGTTAGGGATTTAGCCTGGAAGTCAATCAAAAATTTAGCCCCAGGGATTAGGGGAAAAGGAGTTTCTAACCCTGGCTAAATGTTAATCTAATATAGCCCATGAATGATGATGAATTAGGCTGGAGGTGATCATCTCACTCCACTCCAGCATTATTGATGAAACTCGGATGTGCAGAACAAAAGATGTGCACCCACTCAAAAGGTTTGCATAACTGCTAGTGTGACCTGACGAGAGATCCCCACCAACACCCCAAGAGCAGATGTATCAGTGTGTAATGCACAGATCAGCAGGTAGGCGTTGTTGTTGTTGTATGTTCGCAAAATCATCGATCATTTCTGTCAGTTTTCTTCTTGCAAATTTTGGACAACATTTCAGTTAGGCTGGCAAAGTCAGCAATTTATCAAATCTCTAGACAGTGACCTCACCCAGCTAAAGAACAATTCAAGATCCGGGATGCTTCCCGGAAATTTGGCTAGGAAGTGACATTTCTGCAAACAATCGCTTTGTTGACAAATCCTGCGCATGTGAACACTGGCAAAATGGCGACGAGTTAACCTCCTGTCACGTGACTCATCTGGAATGAGACAGTGCGCGTTGATTCAGGGGGCATAACTTTCTTCATTGTCATTTTCCTTAGTTTTTCACCCAGTTACTTCCCTTAACAATAAGAGACGATATTATGGTCTAAATTCATAATATAGCTGTCACATTTATCTGCACGAACCCATTCATATCAAATGTTGACAGATTAACCGATCGAGGAATGTGTCACACAAGGAAGGGCCCTGGGAACATCGTAAATAGTAATGAAAGAAGGGAGGGTACATTAATTAATAAATAACTCAAATTATGATTATGTGGGTATATGGTTTCTAAGTTTCTACATCAAAACTCAAAGAAATATGCTAATTTTAAATGGTTAATTTCTGCCGAGAAACTGGTGTGGCTTCTCAGCAATGAAAATAAAAGTGTTGTAAATAATGCACGTACCGGTACCGTACCCGTAACTATCTCGCAGCCAAAAGCGACAATATTTAGATGGGAATAACTGATATATATTTATATTACCGCGTGTCTCTTTTGTGATATTTGTAGAATCAGTGTAATTACTATTGCATTATATTATAACAGATTCTTCTGCTCTAGAGGTGCCATGACAAAATAAAGAAATACATATTAGTGCAAGGAGTGAAGTCGGCTGTCTGGAGGAGCTAACAAGTCTAGGACTTAAGCTCAATGCGGAGGTATCAATTAAGGCATCAAGGTACTAAATAACGATAAGTTACGAAAAGAATGGGATAAAGTTACCAACTGACTTAGGCTACTAGAATATATGAATTTTAATTAAATTCGTAAGTGAGCTCACAAAAATGATCAAAAATGGACTACCGGTACCGTACACATAGCGGTACATGAACTGGGTTTTGGTGATAAATAGCTATACCGGAACCGGTAATTAAGGTATTGTGAAACAGATGGAAATTTTATGGGAAGAATGACAGCCACTGTATGTAATCTATGAGACATATTAAACAGAGGATGGTGAGTTGTATAAGGAAGAAATAGGAAAGTTGTATTCATATTAAGTGTTTGTTGTTTTTTTTCTCCCCGACTTCTGTACCGGACACGAACATATACGTATGTATACCGCTGTGAAAAGACAGATTCAGATTCGTTTATTGGCGCAAACACAAATCACATTGGTTAAGGCCAGTAACAGTATACATGAGCAAGTGTATGATTTTACATGGCTCAATAGAGGCTCGAATTGTTTTCAATTATTTCAAAACTGGTACATGTCAATCTGCCTGTACAGAATATCAACTGACTCTTCTGTCGAAGCTTTGTATTACAAATTTAGCAAATACTCTGGTGATTTTAAAACTATCACATTTTAAAAGTTTGGTGAACAATATACGAGAATGATATTCTGAAATGGGGACGGTCCGACCCAATTCACGAAATAGCGACAATCTTAGATCAGCATTATTTGAACAATGCATAACAAAATGATACTCATCCCCAGTAGAGCCCACACTAGTCCTCCCGGAATGCATCTCTGCTTGCTAACACCTAACCACTGGGGTTCGGGACAACAGCCCGAAAGGTGAAAGAGAAAATAGGGTGGAGGTGTGATTATACACTCCCAAATATAAATATCCTTTCTTACATACGGTACATGTAACTTTAAACAAAAGATTTGAGATCCTCAACATGCAATGGTCGTACAGAAGACTAACACCCCTGGGAAGGGTACACAATTTAATCTTTATTTTTCCACTCAACACAATAATTCTATTCATTTGACAAAAATCTACGTGAATTAATGCCGTGAACAGAACAAATAATCCCTCCTTCCTTTGCTGAAATCCCATTTAGCCAATGGCATTGTCTCAGATACCATTTAGTAAATCTGCACAGATCATGCGGACCAAAGAAGGTCTTAACCGTATCCACTGGACAATCTCACGCCTGAAGGCCCAGAAAAGCCCTCGCCAACGAGCCCGTATCGACCGAAGCTTTGCTTCCCGAACCACGTCGAATATCAGGTTATTTATGTGTTGAATAATGTCCAGGGATGTTTTAGCTCTTTCATGATGGGGTTTAGCGAAATCATTCAGACAATTTCACCCGTCTGATTGGGATTAGTGCGACACAAAGTACGCATATATCTGTTCTAAGGATGTTCAGGAACTATACTGCCTCGATCAGCAGGCCTACACCGATATGGTACAAATCAAGATCGGACGTTATTCACTTCGATCCATCCGTATATTTATGTTGACTCTATGACAGGTCAATATGCATTATATTCAAAATTGACGATATTAGAAAAAACATTTTCGATATCGGAATTAGATTTTCCGATATCGAAAGAAACATATTTCACAATTTACGATCATCGGAACTCCGGAATTTTAAAGGACTTTCAGTTCTTGTCTGTATGGAGTAATACAGCCAAAGGGCTTTCGCGTCGGAATTTCGGAAATAGAATATCCCATGAGAAAATACCTGATTAATTTACGTTATCGGAAATTCGAAATGAGAAGCACTTTGACTTTCCATCTCTCTGAAAAGAGGTGTGGAACAGAAGGTTGGGGAGAGGACGTGCCTCAGAAATGCCTCATCACCCTAGTATTTTTCGGGACTCGTTAACCATATCTGCAACCACCCGTTATCGAGTTCCTTTGCCATCTTCGAGGTGTTGCATGTATCTTCCTTATCCAGTTCACACGATTCATCTTCATCACAACCTTAGCTTAAACACTGGCATTTTTTTCTTACCTCTATATCTTTACTCTACTCCTCTATTATAGGTTTGGCAAAAACCTCTTTTCAGACATATATTCGATGTTCTCAACATTGTCAGAAGAATATGGTCAGCCTGACCATACACTCCATGGTACAGATGTGACAGACCATAGATCATGGCCGTTTTGATCACATCACCCATGGTCTGTCACATCTGTACCATTGAGTGTATGGTCAGGCTGACCATATTCTTCTGACAGTGACCGGAGTGATAGGAGTGTCTCTATAGGAAAGGCGTTTTCTTCGCTGTCACTATCATTATTGGCAGTGTATTTTCTTTTACACCGACCCGTCCTATCCTCACGCAGGTCGACCAATCGACCGTTTCCTCGGTGAGAACCGCCTCTGTGGATATCGTTCTCAAACCAAGATGGAGGATTCCGCGCATACGATCCCTCTTCCGCTTGTACATCGTGATCAATCTACTTAAGTACATGAAACGGGAGAAGGTAGCACAGTGCTGTAATCCAAGTAGGCGCCACGCGATCCACATGAGAGATGGGGATCGTACGATGTTTCAAATCCAAGAACAGGTATTGCTTCGTTGAATGTTCGCCTGCAATGAGCCCTATCTCGAGAATAGATTCCTCTCTCGCATTTGAATTTGCTGTCTATCAAGATGATTGTTAAACACCACGAAGTATTGACAGAAACGCAAAGAGTCGAGGCACCGTAGCGGGACGCAGCAGAAAGAGATTTTGGAGTAAATGCAAGGCGCAGGTACCTTTGATGCGCGTCTTTGGTAAATAATCCGTTATTGTTTCTTCTTGTTTTACAACTGCCATGAACTCATCCAGAACAATTAGTGTGCGAGGAGTCGAAGTATCGTGGGGAAAGCCAGGGATGAATCTCACGTTTTCAGTTGCATATTCTCACAGGAGATCTGCAATTTACTATAACACTATAAGATACGAGTGAAGGAAGTGATGGTGTGAGCTCCCTCCATAAGCTCCTTCCATAGAAGCATCAAAGTTGGCATGAATGTGCTCCCATGTAGGCAGATCAATATCTGACGGTAAACCACCTTCCATTTCTCGCCGGACAGCCGCTTCTGGTGGTTACAAATGCCCGACTATGCTCCCCTGAATATTATTCGCTCCTCTGAATATTATTCGCTCCCCGGAATATTTCATTACCACTGGGGCTAGAGGGCTAACAATTGATACACTATATATTTGGGTGAAGATCTAACAGAATAAGAATAATTGAAAAATAACTCATCGAGACGAAATAAATATATTTCAGACGCCTTGGTGCAAGAAATGATCACATTTGGAAGAATATCGAAAAGCGCAATTTTCTGAGCACATTCTCGTCTCCGGTATTTTAGTTTACTTATGAAGGTCATGCAAATCAAGCTGATTTGGTGGTGTGGCTTGACCGCCGAAGAAATCAGAACGATCAATTAAAAAAATTGGCCTCTAGAGTGAGCTGAAAAAACTGCTTTAAAATTTCTGAAATTAATTAATTTCACATCGAAGAATTATTTCCCAATTCACCTAGCAGCTTTTTTGGAGAAAATTTGACAAAGTGAGCACAAACATAGGCTTGAGTATGATGGCCGAGAAGGGACATCGCTGTATTGTGTTATGAATCTGGACCGACACACGAAGGCAGGATGCGAAGTCGCGAAGGCAGGATGCGAAGTCGCGAAGCCAGGATGCGAAGAACGAAGGCAGGATGCGAAGCGCGAAGTGAGGATGCGAAGTGCGAAGCCACGATGCGAAGCGCGAAGTCAGGATGCGAAGTCAGGATGCGAAGTCGCGAAGGCAGGATGCGAAGTCGCGAAGGCAGGATGCGAAGTCGCGAGGCCAGGATGCGAAGCGCGAAGTCAGAATGTGAAATCAAAACATGCAACGCGAAGTCAGGATGCGAAATCAAAACAATGCGAAGCGCGAAGCCAGGATGCGAAGTGGCGAAGCCAGGGTGCGAAGTGGCGAAGCCAGGATGCGAAGCGCGAAGTCAGGATGCGAAGCGCGAAGTCAGGATGCGAAATCAAAACAATACAATGCAAAGAGTGGAAGCGGAGCGCGAACTCAGGATGCGAAGTCAGGATGCGAAGCGCGAAGTCAGGATGCGAAATCAAAACAATGCGGAGCGCGAAGTCATGATGCGAAATCAAAACAATGCGGAGCGCGAGGTCAGGATGCGAAATCAAAACAATGCAGAGCGCGAAGTCAGGATGCGAAATCAAAACAATGCGAAGCGCCAAGCCAGGATGCGAAGTGACGAAGTCAGGATGCGAAGTGGCGAAGCCAGAATGCGAAGCGCGAAGTCAGGATGCGAAATCAAAACAAAACAATGCAAAGACTGGAAGCGGGGCGCGAAGTCAGGATGCGAAGCGCGAAGTCAGGATGCGAAGCG
>JAVTVY010004374.1:0-40181 GCA_036873755.1 Hanleya hanleyi
GAGGATACAAATTACTCAAGACTACAAATACGGCGGTCTACGAATGGTTAATCTTGTGTCATTTATTCGGTCCCTAAAAGTATCGTGGATCCGGAGATTAATCTTTGATAACCGGAAATGGCAAAATCTTCTAGATAGTAACATACATATGTATGTGTGTACTCTGGGTGCAAACTGGTTAAAAAGTAACTTGAACAGCATAACGAACCCCTTTTGGAAAGATACCTTTCTGTCATGGTACGAGTTACAACGAAAATTAAAGGTCACATCGTCAAATGATTTATTCAATGAACCTTTATGGTTCAACATAAATTTTAAACACTCATCTTATTTTGTGAGGAACTGGTATGACAAACAAGTTCGATATCTAAGAGATTTGATAGATACAAATGGAAACTTTTTTAATTTCACTGATATGAAATCACAATATGATATAAAAGGAACATTTCTGGATTATACAAAATTATTAAGGAGTGTACCTAATGAATGGAAAAATAAAATAAGGACAGGTTTTTCAGGTATACATAAAACAAGTCCGGTGTTTAGCTCCCACCTTCAACTTTTGACAGCGCAGAGGAAGGGATGTAGAAAGTTTTATGATATTCTTAATTATGAACATAATTTTAAAGCAAGTGCTGAAGACAAATGGGAAGGTATTTTAAATCTCGAGTCCCAGATCAACTGGGAAGTTGTACACAACACCCCCTTTGAGTATATAGTCTATACGAAACTAAGAGATATACAGTTTAAAATATTACAACGGATACTGGTGACAAATTCCTTTTTACATACAATCTCTATCAAAGACAACGATAATTGTGACTATTGTTTAAGTGCAAGGGAAACTATCGAGCATATATTTATTTCGTGTTCAAAAGTTAAAAAACTCTGGGGAGATTTAGAAGAATGGCTAAAGCTATTGGGTCTACATGGGGAAATCAACAAAGAAAAAATCATATTAGGTTGGGGAAAAGGACAATGTGCTATCAACACGTTGATGCTTTTGACAAAAAGATATATTTATACAAATAAATTCTCAAAAATGGAACTCCATTTCAAATCGCTCCTAAACATATTTATAGACCAATTCTCCAATGAAAAATACATAGCACAAAAAGAATTAAGGATGGATAAATTCAACAAAAAATGGGCTCTATTTCATACTATTGTAGTAACTTCTGCTACCTAGATATTAGCCAGTATAGAAGACAGCCTTACCTGCCGGTTAAAACCCTGAGAGAGGAAGTCAGCAGGTCTTGTCAGTCTCTTGCAGTCCAGGTCAAGTCGTTCTCAAGTCATGTCCTCCTCTGGCTCCTTTACCAAGCCCGCGAGTTACTCTGATTGGCTAATGGACAATCAGCGCCCTCTACCAAGGGAAGATAACTCTATAATAAAGCACTCCCCTGCAACAATCTGACACTATTCGTTAATGGTCTAATTCTGGCAAGTGAGAAAACCTAGTCTTACTACACTCTTCCCCCTTTTCTTTTTGGGGAAGGGCATACCAGCGACTGACAGAGTCTAAAACTCCAGCAAAGTATTCCCAATGATAAAAAAAACATACCATAAAAGTACGGAACTGTACCTAAAGCTTTCTCTACTTTGAACTGGGCTAAAAACCGGACATTACCTAATAACAAACTACGTAATATTAGTCCGACAATAAAATACCCAATCCAGATCATGGAAGCTGATCTCTAACCCCAACCCTCAGGTCGATTTTTCAACAGACCTCTAATTTCCCAAAGAAGACCCAAAGGAGCTGGAGCGAACTGGCCCACTTTAAGTACCAGTCCGACTCACTATGGAATCTACCTTTTCCCCCAACCTCCCCTTCCCCTCATAAATTAAGGGCTCACTCAATTTTATAATGTCAGCCCCTCTTAAACTGAGAGACTAGCTACACTATACAGCCTGTCAAGAAACAGACCGACTAATGAAATAATTGCCAGACTCTCCTACATTGAGGGACTGACTATATCAGACAGTCTATAAAGTTTTGACTAACTGACTATATCAGACAGTCTATCAAGTTTTGACTAACGACAATAGCGACAGTAACTTTTAGACTGTCAGCACTCGATGAGAGCTTGCTCAGTTTGAAAACCTATCAGTCCCTATTAAATTGAAAGACTGGCTATAATCAGGCTGATCAAGGAATAACTGCCAGACTCAAGTAACTAGAGGGACTGGCTATATCAGATATCCCATCAAAAGTAGACTGACTAAGGCAATAACTGCAAGACACTCAGTCTCTCAATAGTTGATTGACTGGCTAGCGAACATAGTCTGACTAAAACAGTAACTGCCTGTCAGTCCTCCATACATTGTGGGACTACTCATATAGCTCAAGGCTTCAGGAAACCAGTATCCTCTGTATGCATCAACAGAGACACACACATGAAGAATCAACGCATGTGAAACACCCGTGCACAAGGTGCCGCTAACACGTCAACTCAACATGTGGATGAATCTGCAGGACCAGAAGGAATATCGGAATCCATTGAACAGAAGTGCACTGCGTTGCTGATGTTACCGCATTGCCAATGATCAATTAGCCAGGGTCTGAATAAACATATCCAAAATGATCCCCGAATTTGATCAGACATAATGCTCCACAGTGAGCATTCAACCCAACAAGGTCAAGGCTTGTCCGATGTCTGACTTTTATTTCAGACCCTGATTCAATAAATTTAAACCGGGATGACAAACACCGGTGCATAACTCACTGGGGCTTCCATGGAGAAGACACAAGCAGAGTTGTGGCCACAAACTCCCTTGGCCCTGTGTCTCCAACATGGATTGCCCCGTCATTCTCTCCCCTTGTTAAATCATCCCTCACCATTCGCACACACCTCGGCAAAAACTCATTTAGCATCCAAGTAACTTCCATTTAACCAATGCCGAATGATGTGGCCAGCCGTGAGGGTTGTTAACCCACAGATAAATTACCCAAACCGCCATTCCACAACCCCATCCACTACACTTTCACTCAAACCATTCTCCTAACCCCCTAAAAGTTGAACATATCTCCACTGCAACACACATTGCACATTTTTCCAACACACATAACATGTTCTCCCAACACACCAACTGTTCTAAAATAGGTACACACACCACACTCTACTGAACACTCAATCTACCAAAAATAATCATTCTGAAATATTGGTCCACACACCACAAATCCACCAACACACCATTATCCAACACAGCACATCATTATCCAACATCCACACATATCACAGATTTCTTGTCAGACATTTTATCATTTTTTTTATCTTTCCCCCAACAACCAAAAACAACCTACACAACATCAAACCAAAATGCCACATCACCTATATCAAAATACAAAGACATCACCAACATCAAAATCAACTCAAAACAGTGTGCTAGATGGCGCCACATGCCATTGCCCACTGCCAATCTGCATTGCCCCCTAACATTACCAATGCTAAAAGAGAACTAAACTGAAGCATTGTCCAAACCGGTCATCATGCATCAACATTTTACTGCAGGAACCCCCATGTTCCCAATAACCAGGGCCTTCTTCCTAAAGTCAACGACACAGCCATAAGCGGACAGAAAGTCCGAGCCCAGTAACAAATCCTGAACCACCGGGGCTACAACCATGTCTCCAAAACAGTTAAACCCTGCAATGGAAAGGGGAACCTGTCGAACCAACATTCCCATACTGGCCGTACCCTGAAATGCACCAGTTAGCTTAATGGGAGTGGATGACAGTCCCATAAGCCCTAACTTTCCAAATAATTCCGGACTCATCACTGTTACCTGAGAAGCAGTATCCACTTTTGCACTCACTGGAACGGACCCGACCCTGACCGGAACGACCATTGCCCCCTTCCGAGCCCCAGACACGGTAACGCCTCGAACGGCAGCAGTCGACCCAGCACAATCTGACAAGGCAGGTCCTCCTGTGGTAACCAACCCGTCAAGATTAGTCCGAACGGGGCAACTTCGACTTATGTGCCCTAATCGGCGACAAAGATGGCATCGTACTTGGGGACATCGGAAGCTCTTATGCCCATTTTTCCCACACGAGTAACAGGTAACTCTGTTAATGGGGGCTTCACTGGCTACCGGTAGCTCGGGAGAATTAACAAGTCTCAATCGAGACTCACCCCGACCCTCCCGTAAAAAATCCCCTCCCACAGGCTCGAGTTCTGTGGAAACTAGACGGACCTCTGCTACATTCAAAGCTTGATGATTATACAGTGAGGCGTTGACACATGTCAACGCATCCTGAATAGTTCTGGGGTCTTTCTCCATGGCAAACAAAACTATAGCCTGTGGTTCATGACAACCTTTGAAAAATTGCTCCACAGCCATCGATTCGACTAACTCACGTGGAGCCCCCGGATACCCCTTCACAGCTAACTCAACACACCTATAAGCAAAATCAGCCAAAGTGTCATCGGCCCCCCGCTCCTCCAACTGCAACCGATGTCGGATTGCTTGAGGAGGCTCGAGATCACCATACCGTTTGTCTAAGGCTTCAAGAAGCTCATCAAAAGAATTACAAACTGCTTTCGGTAAGAAAGAGTAATACTCGATGGCCTTGCCATGCATGCACTCAGTCAAACGCTTTAGAGATTTTGCCTTGCTCCACATCCGATCTTGAGCTTCTAATTCAAATTTAATTTTAAACGGCGACCAACCTTTGGCATCGCCGGAAAAAACTAATGTTTTCGGAAGTGAACGGCTGCTACTACGTGTAAAAGGTGATGCCGAGGGGCTACGGCCACGTGATGTTAAAGGGCTACGGCTACGCCAGCGTACTGTTGGAGGACCACGGAGAAGTCTACGCGATCTCAAATTCGCTTTATGTTGCCGTATAGGCTGCGAAACATTTGGCTCAATTAAATTATCTCCCTTGTCCTCCTGACCATGAGCAATGCCAGAATGATCAATGGGTGGAGAGGAATGGCTACCTTTGTGCTCCTCCCCAACCTTACTATGTGAAGGGACGAAAGGGTCAGAGATGGGCACAGAAAGGTGCTCCACCCTCTGATGATGCCCTGACCCCTCGCCAGCATTCACCACCCCTGCATCCATATAAGGTGCATGCTGGGCACCCTCACCAGCATTGCATTCCCCACCTCCCAACCCCGGCGTTTGCACAACATTGACCACAGACAAATTTTCCTGCTCAACGTTGCCCATTGACAGCCTAACAGCACCATCACCAGTCTGCACTGAACTAGCATCAGCCCCCACCCCTCTAACAATTGGAGTAGACGTCTGGCCACGCATCATGGTCACCAGCATTCCAACCTGGTCCCCCATGTTGGTAAACCCTGCCCCTAATTGGGTCTCCATCCCCCTCAATTCCGTTCCCACCCAGCTCTCCAATTTACAAACCTTCTGAACACATTCTCTCTGGTTAGTTGCCAGCTGATCGATTCTGGCGACACATTCGCCCTCGTTAGATACCAGCTGACCGAACTTGTTAATACATTCTCGCAAGCTCTGAGAGAGACTCTGAACAACAGATTCCCTTTCCCCCCTTAAATTTTGAATGTGATTTTCCATCTCCGTTCGCAATTCGCCTACATGTTTTTCAATTAAATCTGAAACATACTCAGGGCAAATGGAAACATCTACCCCACTAATAAGAGAATTCTCCATCAAAGGATTCTTCTGGAATTGTTCAATATTATGTGCCATTGATACGTCTACTGGTACCAGTTCTGTCATGGTGTGAATTGTGGGACTCCACAAAAATCCAAATGCAAGTATTCAATAAACTGCAATACTCACTTCCAAAAGTGATTATTCAACTCAAACCCATCAGGAAAAATGAAAAAGAACAAGACCCTTCAAAACAAGTGCATCACACGTTACCACAGTCAACACGTTGTTGCAACTTTCCTGTGGAGTCCAAAAACTAGAAACAAACCAAGCCAAATAAAATACAAAATAATCGATGTCACTAGTAGCCCAGTTAAAGCGTAATAGCTCAATAGTACGGGTGTTGAATACTAAACAATCATCAAATGGTGCCAATCAATACCAAATGAGACCTAATTATCAATGATCAAAGTCTATTTCCTAAAATAAATAGGATCAAAATTCACCAAGTTGGCATTTTGCAATCAACTCAATTATGGTTGACTATTTAATAGATGCCCTTCAAATCCCAAAATCAACTGGTGTTGCCCAACAATACCCGATTACACTCTAATCGGGTGCAATCTTGATGCTACACCAATTGTTTTTATTTTTTTTTTATTTTTTTTTTTTTCAACTAAATGTAAGAGTTTGTGTTTTACTAAACACCAATCACTCAACCAAAATCAGATGGTGTCAGTTGACACCACCAGACCACTATGTAATTGAGTGTAGCGCCGATATGTCAACACTCAAAAGAAAATTTTAATTTTTTATATATTTTTTTTTTTTCAAAGTAAACTCAAGGATGTGTGTTTGAATAAACACTAAACCCTCAATCAAAATCAGATGGTGCCACTTAACACCACCAGACCACAATCAAATTGAGTGCAGTGTTGATATGTCAACACTCAAATCTCAAAATACCATCTGAGTTTGTGTTGTAATGAACACCAAACAATCAACCACATTCACCAGATCAAAATCTGATTAAATATGGTACAAGTTTGTTAACACCCCATCACCAAAATATTGACTGTTTATTTAAACTCAAAATTTATTATTCCCAAAATACTGAGTGTATTTCAGCAACACTGATCACTCACCCTCTTTACAGTGTAAGTCACCAATGAGTACACCATCAAGGTTTACAGTGTATACTGACCACCACAGAATATGAGGTCAATTCAATTTCAATCAGAATGAACACCAGCAATTTATCTATTCACTATGTACACTCACAGGTAGCATTCAGCTACAAGTAACACCTCACGAAAAGCCACAAAGTTAGTAGCCAAGCTATGAACTAGGTACCAATATATTAGCAAATCTATTGAAACATTAATTTGAATGTTCTATGCCATGGCTAGCAAGAATTTCAATCAAACGAGAGAAAATCCCCCACATTCAATGTAAGCACCAGCTAATCCCTCGCGCAATAGCTACCAGGAAATAGCCAGGTGAACTTGACGACGAAATTGGGCGAATTCCAAAAATTACTAAATTGAACTCTAGCCTTTAGGCCATAGATTTTCAGTGAATGTCCCAATCAAATTCACAAAAACTGACCACCGGAAAAGTCAATGTAGTTTGACCGATAATACAAAGCCAAACTATTGCTATACATTGTAAGTCGACCACACCAGTGAAAAATGGTCAACAGAAATTGACAGTGCGATA
Organism: Hanleya hanleyi; assembly: GCA_036873755.1. Classification (NCBI taxonomy): domain Eukaryota; kingdom Metazoa; phylum Mollusca; class Polyplacophora; order Lepidopleurida; family Hanleyidae; genus Hanleya; species Hanleya hanleyi. Next base: position 7,309 of record JAVTVY010004374.1, read on the forward strand.
GACTCCCACAAACAAGTCTCGATAAGACAACCGTGCAAAAATATACCAGTGGCACAGCAAGAATAACCACAATTTGTCAACAGCACGACTGATGAATCCACGTACATCACAAGGTCATGCAGTACATGACCCTGTACCCCAAACTCAATCACCGAACCGAAAGGAAATGACTAATCTGACCGCGTTCAGTCACTAAAACTTCATCCCATGCTCCAAATCTTCTCCAAAAACCCCAACATTACCAACCCAACCACCGAGCACATAAAAAATATAATTATCATGGGACAGGACTATGAACAAAACACAAAAATACACATATGGACACACAAACAGTACCGGTACACATACATGACAACACAAACATTAACATATAAACCATTCAAATATTGCACCTTCAAAACCTTTATCCCAACTTCTACTCCTAATTTTCCCTACCAAATACTATCTCAGAAAAAAAACAAAAACATCAAAATTCACCAAATCACACAAAACTCTAGCTAAATCTAAGGTGCAATATTGGAGGCAACCAGCAGGCAAGTCTGCCCGCTACACTGGCCGTCTAACCAACCTAAACAATTACAATCCTATTCCTTTTTATTCCCGAATGTTACCCTTCAAGTTACTGTCGTTGTTGTTGTTGTTCCAAATAACAACAACAACGTGTCAGTAAACTCGCAAAATTTTCAAAAGGAACGCGAACTCAAACCAAATTGTAAACTGGGGTAGTTCAAAATAACCCCGCTTCACTCGCGATAAATTATACCCAGACAAATATGGCAAATCAAGTCGATCTGACGAAAGAGAAGACTATCAAGGGTCCAATTTTCGTCACAACACACAGACTGTTTTTGGCTAAATTCACGAAACAATCATTGTCAAACTACTCCATATATTGCACAGAGCTTCAGAACTATTGCTGTATAATCTTTAGTTCACAACCAATGAAAGCCAAATCAATTTCATTTGGAAAATCCGCCATCGCGAAAAAACGTGACCATGCCGACGAGAAAAAAAAATATTCCAGAACTTCGCTGGAAGCTCAAATTTTCACAAAACCCCTTTCATAAAGTAACACACTTCCAGTTTTTATCGACCCAATCGTAACTGAAAGCCAACAAGTTTGTCAGGACTCGGAAATGAAGATTTTCACACCCCAATTTTCAAAAATCCAAAGATGGCCGCCGGACTTGGCACTGCACTCAGTTCACTATCGAGCGAAAAACTGTCGAAAAATAATCACAATTCTACGCTTGATATTTTAACTTCTGACGCCAATTGTAGTAACTTCTGCTACCTAGATATTAGCCAGTATAGAAGACAGCCTTACCTGCCGGTTAAAACCCTGAGAGAGGAAGTCAGCAGGTCTTGTCAGTCTCTTGCAGTCCAGGTCAAGTCGTTCTCAAGTCATGTCCTCCTCTGGCTCCTTTACCAAGCCCGCGAGTTACTCTGATTGGCTAATGGACAATCAGCGCCCTCTACCAAGGGAAGATAACTCTATAATAAAGCACTCCCCTGCAACAATCTGACACTATTCGTTAATGGTCTAATTCTGGCAAGTGAGAAAACCTAGTCTTACTACACTATATTGAAATCTGGCTAAATCAACGTGTTGATGACCACATTATGCTATTAAAATGATGTTTTGCAATATCCAAGAGTGATATAAGGACCTGAGTGAATGTGCGAATGAGGAAGTAAATAAGATGTTTATATGATTTACTGTACAATTATATTATTTATATGCAATTAAGAAAAAGAAAAAAGAAAAAAAAGAGCCATGGTCCCTTTTCCGTGTCATCGTCTCATAGATAGGCCTCATGAAAAAATGTTGAAGTGTAATTTTCTTTGATTGTCCGGAGAAAATCATAAGCCTGAGTACGTGCCAGTGAGCATTATGTCTCTTGTTTGCCGTCGGCCTGGCAGGTCGGATGCGTTTTAGTGCGTAGTATACATGGGCCGCTGCCTGGGGAAAGACACCATTGCTCTTTAAGACATATGGTATATGTACATATTTTAAGGTTTCTGTTAATTTTACCAATAAAGGGTTAAGATAAATTTTGATTTCTGAGTTTTTTAACGGAGAGGGGAGTTGGGGGATTCATAGTAGAAGTGGATCTTGGCGCATATTCCAGGCCGATAAATCTGTTGACCCAATTTCTGGTTATCTGCACTGATTCCAACATTCCTGCCTCAAGAGCAATACGCGCCAAGATCTCCTTCAGTTACTCCAACGTTAATTAATATCTCCAGGAATGTCCGGGAATCTCCATGCGCAGGGGCATTCAGTTACTTCAGTGCTAATGGGCATCTCCTGGAATGTCCAAATCCTACCTCGCCCCAGGCACGCCAACGTTATAGCCACAGGCCCGCAAAACAAGACTTTTTGGGGGGTGTGGTGGTATTAGGGTGAAGTGTCGAAATATGGGGTCTCTATATATAACCCCATGCTTTATATAAATCAACATAAAGGTGAGAAACGGACTTTGGGTGAATCGAAAAATAAACGGTTTACCGCCAAACAAAATACATCAGCATATTCTACTAGTATCACTTTATATATTCCCGTCGTCAAATTCGTAAATTTGTGCAATTTTTTACCTTTGCCGGGCGATTCAAAATCCAACGTTAGTGTCCATTCATCTAGGAACAGTTAGATTATGGCGGGCTTCGTTCTCAATTCTGATTGGTCAGTCGAGACACGCCTCCGGCAAAAGAGGTCACGCACTGAACAGCTGTCTTGACGGACCAATCAGAATTGAGAACGAAGCCCGCCATAATCTAACTGTTCTTAGATGAATCATCTTCAATTTATGCAGCCAATTTCTACGTTCCCACTTCGAACCTGCCTTGATTTATCTGACCCCTTCAGTGTTCAAAATCCGAGGTGTAAATTTCACCTGCTAACGGCAGAAGAACCAATCAGAACGTACACATCGATTGCGAGTGAAGGTCAATGAAGTCACGTAGAGTGACATCATCCGCTATTAGCGGCGTCTTTCCTCCTAATAAGGTGCCCACAAATTAGGTCAGCCAATCAATAACGCTCTTGTGCGACCCATTTCGAATTTCAAATGCTTTCGAGGTCAGTGACGTCTCGTGTCTATTTATAAGTTATTTGAACATTGAAGGGGCCCAGATAAATCAAGGCAGGTTCGAAGTGGGAACGTAGAAATTGGCTGGATAAAATGAAGATGAGATGAATGGACACTAACGTTGGATTTTGAATCGCCCGGCAAAGGTAAAAACTTGCACAAATTTACTAATTTGACGACGGGAATATATAAAGTGATACTTGTAGAATATGCTGATGTATTTTGTTTGGCGGTAAAACGTTTATTTCTCGATTCACCCAAAGTCCGTTTCTCACATTTATGTTGATTTATATAAAGCATGGGGTTATATATAGAGACCCCATATTTCGACACTTCACCCTAATACCACCGCCCACACCCCCCAAAAAGTCTTGTTTTGCGGGCCTGTGGTTATAGCAATACATGGCTTATGTAGCGAGAGAAGGGAAATCCCCATGCATAGCAATACATGCAACGATAGAAGGGAGTCGAACACGCAATGCGCGCATCAAGAGCTGGCACGTTATCCATTCGGCTACGAGTTCGTACTTAATAGGAAAGGTTGAAAATACCCCAAAACGGCCATTCAAATGCCCTAATTCCACTTTGCCTGCACAGATGCACGGCAGTTCCACTACATAACAACCTAGTCGGACGCTCCCCTGCAAGTACAAATATACGCACCTCACACGACCCATTTGGACCAAGCATGGTCCATCTCTACCCCGAAACGTCGATCCTACATCTGCCTGTGCACCGCGCATGCGCAGAACTTTTTTGAGCACAATTCAACCCATTGCCCCGAGACGTCTCCCATCTTATTCTACAGCGTGAGACAGAGAAAATAAAGGGCACAGTCCATACCATATCCATGAGTGGTTTCCCCATTTGGCCTATACTATAGTATATACGCCTTCTAGTACCTGAGGTATAGCCGGGGTAGAGATGGACCATCCGTGGTCCGAATGGATCGTGTGGGGTGTCATGTTAAAGCACTCGTGGGTGGAGCGGTCCAATGGACTGGTATGCAGTTGAAATTCCGTTGATCTGCGTATGCGCAGTGGGGAAAGTTCATTTGAATAGACATTTTGGGGTAGAGATTGACCATCCGTGGTTCGAATGTGTCGTATTGGGTGTCATATTGAGCACTCATTCGCAGAGTCCGACTGGACTTATGTGTAGTGGAACTGTAGTCAATCTGCGCATGCGCAATAGAACAGGGAACGTTTTGGAGTAGAGATGGACCATTCGTGGTCCGAATGGGTCGTGAGAGGTGTCATAAAGCACTCGTGAGAGAGATTGGAACGATATGCAACAGGTGAGAAAAATTGACGTCTGGCGACTAAAAAGCAACCATATGACCGTATAGAAAGGCTTCCCTCAGCACCTCACATTCAGACCTGAGAATACGGTGGATTCTTGACCGTAGCCGGAGTATCTCAACCGCGCTTTTACTGCAGCTGTTCAGGTGGACAATATGAAGTATCTACATGGCCCCTAGCATCGACTTAAGCGAAATTAGATACGCTAGCTCGAGAGCTGTGATGACAGATCAGCTCAAAGAAATAACTCTTCCGATGTTAAATGAGCTAAACTTTGTAAATTCAAAAATACTCAGAAAAATTAACGTGTAATGCCCGACGTCGTACTCCGGCAGATTCTGACTGGACTGGTGTGTAGTGGAACTGCCGTCAATCTGCGCATGCGCAGTAGAACAAGGATCATTTTGAGGTAGTGATGAGCCACTTGTGTTCCGAATGGGTGTTGTGAAGGGTCATATTGAAGTACTTGTGTGGAGATTACAACACATATAAGGGATGTGGGAAGAGGTGCCGACATGCTGACAGAGTCACATGACTTCACAGTATTGTCTTCAGGTTAAACTATTCTAAAGCACATAACAAGAATCTAACGATTCGTGATATGTGTTGTATCTCAGGCACGCTTTTATTGTACCTGTTCATGTGTCAACTTGGATGATATGACCACACGGCCCCTAGCACGGCGAGTCCGACTGGACTGGTGTGTAGTGGCAATGCCATCGATCTGTGCATGCGCAGTGGAGCAAGGAATGTTTGGGGTCGATATGGACCATCCGTGGTCCAGATTGGTGGTGTTGTATGTCATATCGCTTCAGATTGGGAGTGATATGCGCCTGCGCACTCGGGGAGTAGGGCAGTTTCGGAAGTGCAACGGGCGCGATTGGGGAGATGGGGCGATGTTCGATTTGGCTACCTGGTAGAGTTACCTCTTGTCTGTGTGTAGGTGTGAGGAAGAGGAGGAGGGGGAGGAGGAGGTGGAGGAGGAGGGGGAGGAGGAGGTGGAGGAGGAGGAACGGAAGTGCGTAAGTGTCTGTGTGTGTACAAAAATACTAGCCTTAAGAACGAATTTCGCATGTTATTGTGCAACATTGTAACGATCGTCAACAACGTTGTTGACGAACGCTTTTCGTAACAATGTAACATCCTTCTTAAATTCGTCGTTTCTTATAGAGAAATAGAGAAATAGAGAATTGAAAAGGACATTTATAGTATGAATTATCTCCTTTTCAATAGGAAGTTTCCTTAGGAGGAGCTCCTCCAATCGTTGCTTGGATCATAAATCAAATGGAATGACAGATCCTAACCCTGAAGGTGGTATCTCCCTGGCAGGCTGGTCACAACTGCTAATTTCAACCCCTGCCAAGATGAGTATATGAATAGATACTGACAACCTAGCTAAGATTCATAGCGTCTCCCTTCCCTCACCGCTATGCCGACGACAAATACATTTCCCTAGTGGTAACTCGAACATCTCCATGGCGCACGTATTATTACCTTTGCGCCCTATTGGACCTTCATTAACTTGAGAAAAAGGGCCGCCATGAATAAAAATACAGAAATGGCAGACCAAATGGCCATTCGTCGGTCAAAAATTAATTACAGACGTTAAAATTATCCCTATGGAGCCTTAAAATCACCTGAAATCGAGGGTCAAGAAGATGGGCGTTTCCGTCATAATAGACCCCGTGTATACAGGGGATGATGATCACAACATCGATTATGGTATTTTTATTCATGGCGGCCCTTTTTCTCAAGTTAGTGAAGGTCCAATAGGGCGCAAAGGTAATAATAAGTGCGCCATGGAGATGTTCGAGTTACCACCAGGGAAATGTATTTGTCGTCGGCATAGCGGTGAGGGAAGGGAGACGCTATGAATCGGACATTACATACACACTGACAGTATTTTACCCGTAACCCAAGCAATACATGAATGTTAGAAGACACCAGTCCAAATTCCGAGCTGTTTTCCATGGGAGCGTCGTGGTCTGACTGGAAACATACCAACATTGAGAATGATATGTCATTTGAACAATGATTTAATTAATTGGAGCGACATGCAATTAATGACACTGGTTATTTTAATACTGGTTCATTGCTATATATGTGAAATATTGCTGACCGCGACGTTAAACCTTAATTCTCTCTCTCTCTCTCTCTCTCTCTCAGGTTCAATGGAATGAATGGCACTGGTTATTTTAACTCTGGCCTAATGGAATGAATGGCACTGGTTATTTTAACTCTGGCCTAATGGAATCAATGGCACTGGTTATTTTAACTCTGGCCTAATGGAATCAATGGCACTGGTTATTTCATCACTCGCCAGATTGAATGACAATGGTTATTTCAACGCTGGCATAATGGAATGAATGGCACTGGGTATTTCAACACTGACCCAGTGGGATGACTGACACTGGTTATTTCAACACTGGCTTAATGGAATGAATGGCACTGGTTATATATCAACACCGTCTTAATGGAAATGATGACACTGGTTATTTCAACACTGTCCCAATGGCATCAATGACATTGGTATTTCAACATGGCCTAATGGAATCAATGGCACTGTTTTTTTCAACACTGACCCAATGAAATGAATGGCACTGGTTATTCTAACACTGGCCCAATGAAATGAATGGCACTGGGTATTTCAACACTGGCCCAATGGAATCAATGGCACTGGTTATTTCAACACGGACCGGATGGAATCAATGGCACTGGTTATTTAATTGCTGACTCAATGAAATGAATGGCATTGTTTTTTCAACACTGGCCTAATGGAATGAATGGCACTGGTTATTTCAACACTGGTCAAATGGAATCAATGGAACTGATTTCAACACCTACCCAGTGAAATGAATGGCACTGGGTTTTTTTAACACTGGCCCAATAAAATGAATGGCACTGGCTTTTTCAACACTAGCCTAATGAAATGAATGGCACTGGTTATTTAAACACTGGCCCAATGGAGTCATTGACACTAGTTATTTCAGCAGTGGCTTATAATGGCATGAATGGCACTGGTTATTTAGTCGCTGGCCCATTGGAATGAATGGCACTGGTTATTTCAACACTGGCCTGATGGAATGAATGGCACTGGTTATTTCAACACTGGCCTGATGGAATGAATGGCACTGGTTATTTCAACACTGGCCTGATGGAATGAATGGCACTGGTTATTTCAACACTGGCCTGATGGAATGAATGGCACTGGTTATTTCAACACTGGCTTGATGGAATGAATGGCACTGGTTATTTCAACACTGGCCTGATGGAATGAATGGCACTGGTTATTTCAACACTGGCCTTTGTTTCCTCAACCAAATATATCCAAAAAGTATTTAATGAATAGCTTACACCGAAAAAAAAGTTAGATTCTTGATTTTCTCGCCGTTCTCAACGAATCTTATTTGCGTAGGGAGCTGCATATGTGCGTGATTAGTCCCATCGTAACAACCCCACGTATTCCCTGGTCTTCGGATCTGTGCTAGAGCATTCGACTGCGGGCAGTGCTTGTAGCCAGACGATAGTCGTTCAGCTGACATGCGCTGTTCGGAGTTTGAACCCCAACGTAACCCGCCATTTTCGAGTCATGTGATGTCCTACTTGTTCAAAATTACAGATCTACCACACCTCTTGGATGATACAAAAGTCATTCATACCTATATATTTTGTAAGCCCAGGCAACATCTGTTTCCGAAGTGGTATGAAAACCTGTAATTTTCGGATTTCTCGAGTCTGTTCTCCGCCGGATGAAGACCGAAAAGAATACGGTAAAGTACCGGATATCGCTCCGTGATAATGGAGACACAAGATCCGCAAGCCATCTTATGGATGGCGAAATGTACGCAAATGCACTGGCATGAAGAATGAAATGACACAGGTTTTTAAAAAATACATGTATGCCTTTTAATGGATGGTGCAAATTAATGACATTGGTTATTTCAACACTGGCCTGATTGAATGAATGACACTGGTTATTTCAGAGGTCACTCAAAAATGCAGGATAGGTGGTTCCAAACAGTCCTAATTTAGGTTAGGTCTAAATGATCGAACGACGGCGGTTATTTCTACTTTTGATTAACTGAATGGATATCGCGGATTATTTCAGTGCAGACCTATTAGTTTAACACTGACCGGATTCGATGAACGGCACAATTTATTGTCGACACAGGTCAATTATAATATAATGTATCAGTAGCCTACAATCGTAATGAAATGAATGACATAGGATATATTAGTCATGCCTAACTGAAAGAACGGCGCAGGATATGTCAACCCGGATGCAGATTGGATGAACAGCACCGCGCCGTGTTAGCTAGAAACGTGCTCAACAGACCGGCAATTTCAAATATTGGACAGGCAAAATGTGATATTTGGGCAGGCAGATTTTATATCCTGGCTAACATATGGTGCGCATTGTATTTCCACTCAATCCAACTGGATGAACGCCTGGAGGTTTCACAAGGCCAGATTATTTCAATACTGTAATAGTTGGCCCACGCTGGCCAGGGTTACTTCCGAGTCGGAACTTCCCGGGCGTTACTCTAAACCACTTGCAGGCGTGTCTGCCAGCCCAGTCACTTATAGGCGAGCGGTCAGGGCACCTCAAGATACGACTTAATGCACCCACCCTACACACACATGGATCATACATCATTTTAAAGCCGATGGTCTCTGCTTTTCAAATCTACCTGCAGTACTGTCAAAATGTGGTGCCGTTGCCATGGAAACGAGGTCTAAATAGGTCGTGTTAGATTTGCCATTTTCGTCACTAATGGAACACTTTGTAATACGGATAATATAGATTCCTGAATGCAAGTGTTTAAATGACGAAACAAGCACGAAACTTGGCATGGATATTCTAAGTAGGACGCATTTCCATGAAATATTGTTAGTCAACTGAAATCCAATATGGCGGCTATTTTCCAAGATGGCCGCCATTTGACCCTAGTAATACCTTATTTAGCCAGAGAAAGTGATGAAATTTTGCGATTTGATTCATTTTGGTGTTCATTTATATGTTTCTGTCCAGAGGAAAAATGATTCTGGTATCTACAAGTACTCCCAGCGATACGTTCTATAATTTCTGCACTGGTGATGTAAATGTAAAAGCGTTGCGCCATGGTGTGACCAATTCGAGTTTGCATTGTATTATCAGTGATTACAGTTTTCGCATTAGCGATCCTCTTCTGCTGAGATTATGTCTCAGTTACTCGTCAACTGGTATGTCTATATAATGTCCTTTACTCAAAGATTCTTGCCATAATTTGATGAATGAAGATGTCTAAGCTCCGAGTTAGCCCTCACAATAAAATGTCTTGCGACCTAATCCACACCACTTGGTCGCCGTTTCGTTATTTCAACTATTTCAACACTACAGATCAATATACAACGTATATATATGGATTATTCCTGTTTGTGTGTTAACAGATTGTTTGAACTGACAAGGGTTATATTTGGGACCAACCGTGACACGCACTATGTAATGTATCCCGGGGATTGTCTCGGCGGGCTTAATTATTCAGTTTGCTCAATTAGGGCCTCAGTCGAAAACTGGACCCTGGATAATGCCACATGGGTAATTCATCCCATGTTGGAACTTGACACGTATGTTTACTGCACCCCGGGAAATGTACTATCTATTGGGATCTGTGTCACTTTGCCATATATATATATGTGGGTTGGGTAAATTATTGAATGGTTGGGAAGTTGGTAGATATATGGATCTGATATGAGGCGGTAGAATGAGCTACTTTGTACCCGTATTTTCAACACTATACTAGTTATAATCTCATTTCTTTTGTATATATGTACCTGTATGTTTTACTGGGTTGTTCTTCTCTCTGTGATTATTATGATGAATTGTTCCAAACTGTCAAGGATTATTGGCACCAAACGTGACACGCTTACGTACTGCATCGTATTTTTCAACTATGCCCAATTGACTCAGATCGAAAACTGAACCGTGGATAATGCCGCCTAGGTAGTTTTCCCGGTAATTCTTTCCGGCACTGAAACTTGATACGCTTACGTACTAGACCTCAACTAGCCTACACACACATGGATTATGCGTTTTATTTTTCAAATTCACCTGCCATATTGTCAAAACGTGGCACCGTTATGGAAACTACATCCCGACGTGAGGTTAGATTATTCAAATTTACCTCGCATTATGAAGTGAAGGGGAGATATTGTGAGAGGGGGAAAGAGGATGTCGTCGTCGGTATCACCTCCCTGGAAATGATAAGGTTTTTGGTTTAACAAATGAAAAAAAAACAAGACAAATTCACAAAAAGGATGAGTTACGGCATCACCCAGGTATTCTAGAGTGCTCCAATGTTAAAATCGAATGATAAGGTTTTTTGCTTAGCAAATTTGCACATGTACATCTGTACATAGAAAGTTTGTTACAATTGTCAGCTATAATTGGATGATTATGAAACTTGGTACACATGTTTCTTATGATTAGAGAATGTACATGTGCTATTTATGAGATGAAATTTAAATTTTGTCCAAATTATGGCAAATGATAAGGTTTTTTTGTTTAGCAAAAGTGGGCATGCATACCTGTACATAGAAAGTTTGCTGCTGTTGTCAGCTGTCAGTGGATGATTATGACACTTGGTACACCTGTTTCTTATGATTGAAGGATTTACCTGTGCTATTTATCAGATGAAATATTAATTTTTGTCCAAATTATGGAAAATGATCAAGTTTTGTGTTTTGCAAAAGTGTACATAAAAAGTTTGCTGAAGTTGTCAGGTTTTCTTTGGACTTAGTAATTTGCCAATTATAGAGTGTTTTTTGTTAGACAAAAATGTACTGAAAAGTTAACTGAATTTGTCATGTTTGATTGGATGATTATGAAACTTAAACATGTCTCATATGATGAGCGAATGAGCCTGTGCTATTTATGAGATGAAATACTATTGTTTTGCTCAAATTTTGAGGGTTTCAACATAGTAATTTGCCAATGATAAGGTTTTTGTTAGGCAAATTTTACATGTATACCTGTACTTGGAAAGTTTGCTCTATATATATGCTTTGAATACTGCAGCAACTTCAGCGGATCATCCCACAAGACGAGGTTCTCAGAACGCTTGTCTTACTATGGTAAACATTTAAAGTGCATAACAGAGATTTTCAGATGCAAACGTTCAAATTATGATACTAGAATGAAACTTAGCAAGGATGGTCCGATTAGGTCACTCATTTGTCATTGAAAATTAACCAAGATGGCTGCCGATTATCCCTGTTAATACAAGTTTTGGTCATCGAAAGTCGAAAGTATGAAAAAACCGACACCACCAGAACGCCTGTCACAAAAATTCGCCTTTCAACTACTGTAAATTAAACGGCACCAGCAACAGCCCTCAGTTTCAATCAAAGGTAGTCTTGGGCCAATGAGCTCAACGATTGAGGCCGGGGGAGGGGGAGGGGGATGAACATAACCGTAACGTCTCCACCTAGCCAATTGATTACAACTTTATTAGCTCATATAGCTGTTCTTGCATCATCCGTGGTAGAGAGAACAAAGTGTTGCACGTCTTAAGATAACCAACGTTGCATTCAAAACTGTCATGGTTCGGCTTTGTCAGATGAACCAGGACTAAGGACGATGAGATTTTCCTTCTAAAAAAACCAGTGTATGATTGTTCATTGTCCTTTTCAGTGAGCAACAGGGCAACCGAATGCAACCAATGATGAAAATGTGTTCATCCAGGCCAGCAAATCACGGCGTAGACCTATGGAAATTATAAGGCGGTTTTAGCTTCCACAGAATCTCACCCACTCTACTCCTAATAGTCCAGCGAGTATCAGTATTAGGAAACGGACCAATCTGGTCGCATTGAGGTTGTTCTCTGACGACGTCACATTCGGTTAGAAAAAGGAATTTGGGTGGACGTTTTGGGGTTGAAGTGGGTCATCCCTGGTTCAAATGGGCCTTGTGATGTGTCACATTGAAGCGCTCGTGGGATAGCGTTCGACTTCAGTGGTTTGTAGTGGAACTGCCGTCAATCTGCGCATGTGCAGTCGGGCAGTAGTAGAGAAAGAATGTTTGGATGGGCGTTTGGGGCTGAAGGTGGACCATTCTTGGTCCAATTGGTTCGTATGAGGTGTCATGTTGAAGCGCACCTGGGGGAACATCAGACTGGGCTGGAGATGGACATTATGGGGTCGAGATGGACCATTTACTGTCCAAATGCATCGTGTGAGGTGTCATATTGAAGTGCTCGTGGGAGAGAGTCAGGCTGATGTAGTCTGTAGTGGAAGTGCTGTCAATCCGCGCATGCGAAATCGGGCAGCATGCAGTAGCATCAGGTGTGTTTACATAATAATATGGTGTGTATCAGATGCATCACCGACTACTCTTGTCCAATCAGAAGCCGTCATTTTATGTTGCATCTGTCAGGGTCCCTCTTATCCGCTTGAAATATTTTCGGTTGTTCCTGTCCAATCAGAATCCGCTATTCGGAGTGTCAATCTTCGGCCATACTATTATGTAAACACACCCAACGCGGCTCCCCAGTGTGGGTGTGATGTGATGGAGGAATACTAAAATACATCTGTGAACGTGTTGATCTTTCTTTCTCTCAACTGTCTGCGTATGGGACTAGGTACATAATCTGGGGAACTTACTCCTTAGCGTTAGACTGACGGCAGTTTCACTGCAACTACAGTCAGACTCTACTCCACGAGTCCTTCCAGGTGACACCTCACACGGCTCATTTAGATCACGGATGGTTCATCTCTGCCTCAAAACGCCATTCAAATGCCCTTTTTCTACAACTACCCGACTGCGCATGCGCAGATTGATGGCAGTTCCATTATAAGACACCTCAATCGGACGCTACCCCACGAGTGCTTCAATATGACACCTCACACGACCCATTTAAACCAAGGATGGCCCACCTCGACCCCAAAACGTCCACTCAAATGCCTTTTTCTGCTACTGACCGACTGCACATGCATCAATTGACACCGGAAGCCACGTCATCTTCGGATAGCACGTAACCGGAAGTGCTCTTTGACCTTTGATACGGACGTGCCCTCGCACCGGAAGTGACATTATCCATGACGTCATCAGATGTGACGTCATCAGCCCCACACAAGAGAGCCTCAATGCGACCAGATTGGTCCTTTCCCTACTACTAGTGTATTACCTATATGAGCTTGATGAGACATTCGATAATTCGGTAGTGTCTTACATGCCGGTTTCCTGTCCAGAACTGTCCCATTCAAGTTCAAACCAGTCTCGCTGGAGATATTTATGTAATTTCCTGTACAATGACCTGTAGTATTTATTATTAACGTTATTTTCAATCCCTTCTGGAGGAGGCATTTCAGAATGTCGTGTGATCGTTTATGCCCGTTTCCTCTGTAACAGTGGCATTAATATGTGAAACTGTAGATCTCGATTTAAAAGAAAAAGAGAAAATAAATCCAACAGAACATTCCCTGGGACCCAGTAGGTAATTGCACTAATTTTCAGGGCGCGAATAAAATTCTCAGGAAAAATATTTAGGCGGCATTATCCTGGGTCCAGTTTTCGATGTGGGTTCCAATTGGGCATAGTGGAAAATCAAGCCCAATTGAACATTCTCCTTGATGCAGTATATAAGCCTGCCATGTTTGGTGGCAAACAGAAAGTTAGTCCAATGGATATGACATTTCCCATGACCCAGCGTTACAATACTCTATGGGATTAATTACCCAGGTGAAATTATCCAGGGTCCAGTTTCCGACATGTGTCCTATTTGGGTACACTGAATAATTGAATCCGTACAACGTTCTTCGGGGGTACAGGGAATAGTGTGAGCAAATTGATCCCAAATAAACTCCTTGTCAGTTCGGAACATTTTGCTAACAACCAACAGACAGGAACAGCCCATTTATTTATATTAACCGTAATAAGTAAAGGTTGTTGAAATTCCAAAATGGCCAATAGGTGGCACGGATTAGACCGAAACACAATTTAAGGTGAAGTATTGTTCCAAGATAAGCCTACTCATGCATCAAATTATGGAAATAATCTTTCAGTAAAAGACATTATATAGACATAATAATGCGTAACTAAGACATAACCACAATCAAATGAGATCACTAATGCAAAAACTCCAGTCAATGATAACACACTGCAAACTCGAATTGGTCACATCATGGCACAACGCTTCAATAGTGACATCATCAGATTCAGGAATGTTAGAACATATATCTGGAAGTACACAAAGATACCAGAATCTGCTTTCCCCTCCCTAAAAGTATATACGTGAAGGTAAAAATAATTCCAATCGTAAAATTTCATCACTTTTTCTGACAAAATCAGGTATTAGCAGGGTCCTTCGGCGGCCATCTTGGAAAATAGCCGCCATCTTGGATTTCAGTTAGCTAACATTAATTTCTGAAAAAAGTGTCCTAATTAGACTACCCATGTCAAGTTTCGCGCTTGGATCATCATTTGAACCGTTGCATCCAAGAATCTATGTTATCCATATTATCAAGTGTTCCAATAATGAGGAAAATGGTAAATCTAACATGACTTTTTTGGAGCTCGTTTCCATGGCAACGGCACCACATTTCAACAGTACTGCAGGTGGATCTGAAAAGTGGAGACCAAAGGCTTTAAAATGATGTATGATCCAGGTGTGTGTAGGGTAGGTGCATTAAACTCGAAAAATAAGGCCTTTTTCTAGGATCTGCCGCTCGCCTATTATTCAGATGTCAGTTACCTATTCGCCCCTAGGGGTGGATCGCGGAATAATCATAAGGTGTTGTCCCAACTTTGTTGGCTATCAACTACTTGTAAGGGTGTCTACGACGCTATATGTGAAGAACAAACAAGCGGACATTTCAGGCCGGCTCTTTTAATAGTATAGACGTGCGGATCAGAATAAGCTACCCTGTTCCATAGGGAGCAGTATTTTTCCAGACACCAAGAGCAAACAGGAAATTGTTGCCTGAATTCTTGTATGATTCGATTCTTAACTTCGACAGTTTATGACGCTCAGTTTATGCTCGTGCTGTTGTTATCGTCGTTCCAGTGGGAATTGAACTGATCTCTGGTAAATTTATTACTTCCATGTATTGATGTTCTATAATGGGAAATATATAGTGATTTGTGTTGTTTATCGGCTGAGATTTTTAAGTTTTGGTCGAAATAAATTGTTTTGTCAGAGGTTGACAACACACTGTATTAATTTTAAAAACATTAAATCAGTGAAGTGTTTTCAACGGTCGGATTACTGACGCCATCGCATCTGCTCATTTGACAGGACCCCCGCCCATGTGTAACCGTTCACTTTTTGATGGTGGGAGGCAGGGAGACTGTGAACATAAGATTCTCTCCCACCCACCATTACTAGATTCTAGCAGCCAGACAAAGAGGGCAGTGAAGGGTCATAATACTGACAGTAAGGAACTCATGAACAAGCCGTGCTATGTTAGTGGCAGAAGAGATGACAGACGGGGATTAACATCAAACAGGGATGGGATGTTTTCAGGCCCGTTTCGGATGAGACTCAAGTCCAGACGCCAAGGGGAGTACAATCAAGTGAGTTACCCTCAATCACGAAGAAGAGGCGCAGATATCCGGCCTTACAAGAACTCGACAGTGGTCTGTGTAAGACCACATATCAAAAGAGGCTGCTATTCCAGCGCGAAACCGACAGAGGAAACCACATTCCTTGACGTTTTCTCTGACAACGAAGCCCAGAGTGGTCCAGATTATGAGTATCCGAAGCCGAGGTTTGGGAAGACCTAACCCACTCCCAGCATACCCTATCCATGATGAACAGACACAACGGGCGTCTTATGGCAGCAGCCACCCTCATTCCAGTTTTGATCAAGAGGGGTCTGTGCGGTATCCGTCCGATGATGGTAAAACGATGGTCTGTTCCAACGGAGAGTAGGGAAAGGCCAATACGTTCCACTATCAATGATGGGTAGTTATGAGGATCCCAACCGCTGAAAACCTACCACCCTTCCAAAGTCTTTAGTGTTTGATGGGAAATCGAGCTAGCAAGCATTCTATGCCAAGTTTCTAGGTATGCAGAGGTCGCACCTGCGGACTGTCACGCAATGCAAAGATTATCTTTGCTGGTATCTTGGAGGCTAGTAAATTTTTCTTGTCAAGATTTCAAGGCTTCAAGGATATTTCCGAGACTACAAATTCAATAACCGGATGCTGTACTGGCTGGGTTGATCAGTGGCCAGGGTAATAGCTGCAAGAGCTTTGCGTAATTTACCTGATGAACACATGTATCAGCAGGCCGTCTTGAGATTCTGCCAAAGCTGTACATATAAGGATGCTGGCCAACCTGCCTCGTCCAATGACCATCGAGAATGCAATTCACCATATACGCTGATCCCAGCACATAAACCAGGCAATATATGGTAGGACGTCCAAGAAAGAACGAGAGGTACGCTATATAAGATCAGATTGAGAAAGAGATCCATCTGAGTCAGAGTTACAAAGCCAGGGTCATCGCCAGGATTTTCACCGAATATTGAAGTGCTGTTGGGCAAATTAGAAGGCCAAGTCGAGACGATTTTCACCGACTTTCTTTCCCTAACGGAAAGTCACGTTCGCATTGTCTGGACGACGAAGGGTATGTATCAGTCAACGGGTGTCCCACTTCAATGCTCTAATTGTGGTGGCATGGGCCCTAAACGCCGTGATTTCCCGTCGATCTCACAAGGGAATAAACCAGCAGGCCAGCAAACAGTGACTTTGCCAAAACTCCATCGTTTAACTAGAGCGGGTCGAGCAGAGATGACACAAGCTGTGGTGGAGACCGCGGTAAATGTATCGATACTATCGAATCGGCTTTACTATGATATGAAGATGAAGCCACCGAAGCTCAAAGAAGTCACAGTGTATGCTGCGGAGACATATATGAAGAAGGGAGGTTTTATCATTGGAACAGTGGACGTCAAATTGGATAATACAGACTACGTCGAACAACTGTTTGTTGCTCCTATAGAAGATGACATACTCTTGGGTTCAGACTTTCTTAGGTTCCACAAGACGTCTCTGGGCATGCGCAGGGGCCTATTGTAAATTGGAGATCAGCCAATACCCATGATTTTAGGAAAAGTTGGACAACCGCCTCGGATTGCAAAGGTTGTCATTAAAAAGAAAGTAGTTGTCCCACCAAATTCAGTCCGTTGATTGAAATGCTTTATTAGTCAGGGAATGCCAACAACTCTTCACACAGGTGGCAACAAACCTGCAGTTTACCTCATGAATATCACAGACCATAACATTGTATTAAAGCGGAACAAAGTTATAGCCAAGGCAATATAGGTATACAAGGCGTGCTCCCAGACAATCAGTCTCATGGATCGGAAGACATAACAGTGAGTCAAACTGCTGGACCAGAAGAACCAGACGCTAATCCAGCACCCCTTGTTACAGTTCCAGAAAATCTACAGGAACTCTTAGACAGATCATCCGTACATCTACAGCCAGGTGACCGTCAAAGACTGGCCCGGACATTGCTGGAAAATGAATGTGTCTTTGCTGAGGATGAATTCAACCTCGGTAACTTCACGACCATAGAAAACTCCATAAATCCTGGTACTACTTCACCGATTAAACATTGCATGACTCCATCGTGCTTCACAAAAGAGGAAGATGCTAGAAGCGAAATTGATTCAACCATCAACTTCTGACTGGGCTTCTGCTCGTGTCCTAATTAGAAAGCGGAACGAAGGAGTTAGATTGTGCATAGAATATAGTGCCCTGAATTCTGTCACAACCAAGCACGTCTTCCCGTTGTCATTGATCCCAGAATGTCTGGATACCCTCGCCGACAACGAGTGGTTTTCAAAGTTATATGCCAACTCTGCATACTGGTGAAGATCCAAGGAGCAAGTCCGGAAAACGACTGGTCTTCGAGTTCACTAGAATGGTCTTCGGGCTATGTAATGCCCCAGCAACATAGGCACGCGTGACGAGTTTGGCCCTGCGTGGAGTCAGCTGGAATATTGTTTTGGCTTTTGTGGATAACATCCTAGTGTTGGGTTCGGACGCGGATACCCATTTGGAGAACACGAAAAGTGTCTTCCAGCGTCCCAGGGAACCAAAGACGTAGAAATGTTTCTTGGTTTTACAAACTATCACCGGTCTTTAATCAAGGATTATACCAAGCTGGCTACACCCTTGTATGCCGTCACTGGAAAGCGCGCATCCAAGTGGGACGAGGCGCAGTAGAGTGCCTTTGATGCCATCAAAGAAAGATTAGCCTCTGCATCTGTATTTACCTTTCCCAACAACACAGATCCATTCATATTGAATACAGATTCGTCCAATCTCGCCATTGGTGTGGTGCTAATCCAAATTCAGGCAGGGAACGAGCGAATAAATGCATATGGAAGTATGGCGCTTACACCTGAGTAGCAGAAATATTGCGCTACCAGAAAGGAGTTGCTTGCAGCGTTGCGTTTTCCAAGGCAGTTTCACCATTACTTGTTGGGACGTTCCATTGTAGTAAGGACTGATCACTTTAATTTAACATGGTTCCTGGAGTTTAAGGATCCAACCAACCAGTTGGACAGATGGCTCGAAGAATTAGGTCAATACCACCTGACTATCAAACATCGCACAGCAAAACAGCATACGAATGTAGAGGCGAAGTCTTGGATCCCAGAGTCGGGACCTTACCCCAGTTCCCGACTGGATATTTACTTAGAGAATCTCCCGTGTGAAGGATGCAAATATTGCACGACGGTCAATGAGAATTGGGCAAGACTCCAACAAGGTGTTGATGAAGCAGTTCCGTTGGCTAGACTCAAGCAGTTGCATGATATAGCGGTGAAAGTGTGATGTAGAACACTATGGCTCATTTCAAGTTGCATCATCCCAAGTAGAAATCGACTATCCAGAGAGAGGCCTAGTACAGACAACTGTGGCAGGTCCTGAGACAGAATGTCAACAATTGCACAAGGGTGCTGAACCCCTCGGTGAGAGGTTATAATTACAACACATATAAGGGAAGTGGGAAGAGGTGCCGACATACTGACTGCGTCACATGACTTCACAGAATAGTCTTCTGGTAAACCTATTCTAAAGCACATACCAAGAATCTAACGATTCGTGATATGTGTTGTATCTCAGGTACGCATACCAAGAATCTAACGATGCGTGATATGTGTTGTATCTCAGGTACGCTTTTATTGTACCTGTTCATGTGGCAACTTGGATGATATGACCACACGGCCCCTAGCATCGGCATGAGCGGTATTAGATACAAATCTAGAGAGCTATGATGGAAATGCTCTGACAACTCGTATACTGGTAGGCAGCTGGAGGCAGGAAAATTCCCGGACGGCGAGAACCTTTGAAGTTTCCCAAGCTACACTACTAAATGACGAAAAGGTACCAATGATACAGGAATACAGATGGCGCCAGTCAACTTCTTCGATTGACAGCCAAGGCTTCTGCCTATCTTGTTATTCTGCGGAAAACTTAAAATATAAGCAAGGCTGTGATCCTAACCTTCAGATTCTGCTATCATGGTTGAGGACTCAAGAGGAATCATCAGAAGGAACCCTATTCATCAGCAGTCCGAGTGCTAAGAAATACTGGATCAATAGGAGTATGTTTTTTGTTGAACTGATGGCCTACAGATGAACAGTGGGATGCTTTACTAATCTTCCCTGCCACAGTGGAGGACAAAATCATTCAACTAAGTCACGATATCCCTGCAGCGGAACATCAATGCATTGACCGTACCACATCCGAAATCAAGCGGAAGTACTGTTGGTACGGGACTTCCCCTGATATCAAACATTTTGTCCTCAGTTCCAAGGCCTGTAATCGAAATAACAAACCCACAAAAAACGCCAAATTTAGTTTGACTTCTTATCATGCCAGTATGCCCATGGAACGGGTATATAGTCCGTGTAAGTATCACGAGACAATGCATACAATAGCCAAGTCTGGGGGCAACAATGCGTCTAGACTTGAGCCTTTTCAGCGACACAAAGACTCAGATAATAACTTCCTACATGAAGTATCTATCATAAAACGTGTACACCGGGACCATCTGGGACCCTTCCAAAGACGGCTAGAGGAAATGTGTATATATTAGTTATGGTTGATCAATTCAACAAATGGGTGGAGTGTATCTCACACCCATCACAGACCACAGAGGAAACGGCTCGAGCTACTATAGACGAGTTTTTCGGCAGGTTTGGAGCACTCCAAATCTTCACCGATCAGGGAAGTAATTTTGGCAGTAAAATGTTTCGAGCTGTGTGTGACCGGTTGTAGATCCACAAGGTTAGGACAACACCGTACAGGCCAAGTTGAATGGTATGATCGTACCATTATGGATGCTGTCCGGTATTAAGTAAAGAAGGTCTCAAACCAATGGGATGAACATCTCGCACAGCTGACAGGTGCCCTTTGCTCCCCTGGCAATCACCGGACTGGTTTCACACCCATGAAGGTGCATAAAATACTTATTTGCCAGAAGGGAATAGTTTTTAAGCAGCAGAGCTGCAAAATGCATTCAGTATCATAAAATAATCAGGAAGTGGTAATAGTGGATCGTATTTGCAACAAAGTAAATTTAATAAATTAAACAGCGAGAAATGGCTGAACGACCTTTGTGTTTCATGTAACTGTAAAAACCCGTGTTAATTTGTCATACAACGAACTTCCTACCCGGTGTAAAGAAAGACAAGATTCGACATCGTATTAAACACGACCGATTATAAACGAACACAGTTCGATTGAAACCAATTCGATGCAAGTCCACTCACCCGGCGGCCTGAGACTCGCAACTTCGAAATGATACATGACGCTTTGCCTTGTATGCTCAATTGAGACGATAAACTACTGATTGATGTAACAGTGGTACTGAAGTATTCCATAGCTTAGGTGTGGGGTATCAAAGTACTCATCCACGCCATAAACTAGGGGCGAAGAGAGCAATGCAGAGAACCTTCTTTTCTGACTAAGATAGGAAAATGGCTGCAAGTGCGAAGATGTGACGTCACAAATCAGTCACGTGCCAGCTCAGATAATTCATATGAATTACAGGGAATTTTACTGTAGACAAATTAGTCAATTTGAGCGATATGCAAGAGGTGGGGAAAAATTGACGACGTCTGGTGACTAGAAAGCAACCATATCTACAGGAAAGCTTTCCTCGGCACCTCATATTCAGACCCGCGAATACGGTGGATTCTCGGACGTAGCCTAAGTATCTCAGCCGCGCTTTTATTGCAACTGTTCATGTGGAGACCATGAAGTATCCACATGGCCCCTAACATCGGCTTAATCGGAATTAGATACGCTAGCTCGGGAGCTGTAATGACAGATCAGCTCAAATAAATAACTCATCTGATGATGTTCGATGAGCATCGTGGACGTCTGATGGAATAAACGCCTCAACACGAGGTAAACCTGATAAATGCAAGAATACCCAGAAAAACTAACCTGTTATGCCCGACGTCGTACGACTTAAATTTCCAGAACAATAAACCTACATACAATCAGCCCAAGCACAAACTAAGTTGTGCCAGGTCACAATTTCGGCTTCTCCGTATCAGATATACGAAGTTTTACCGCAAACTTGGCCTGACATTGGCACTTCTCTGCCACTGCTCCGTACCTAACAGCGGTAGGACTTAGTATTTTCTGATTCAGCTTGAGTGGTAGTAGAAATAGTGCAAATCGTATCATCGGTAGAGTGGAAATACTTGGACTGTTTCAGAACTGGTATTGCGCCCGGGAAGAGGTATACAAGGTCCCTGAATAAACTCAGTCCCATAGAAACATTAAAGCTGGACGTGCAGATGTATTCCGTGGATCTTCACATAATTTGGACCGTGTAGGGTGCCATAGACACGCTCCAACGACAAGGGGGAAGATGAGCTCCACATTCGTAGACTCGCTCCAACGACGAGTCAATGGATTACTTTTTTTTCGCCCGCCAAAGGCGGACGTATTATGTGATGGCGATTTCCGTCCGTCTGTCCGTCCCTCGAGTCCGGTCTATATCTGGGACTGTTTTCTATCTACTGTTCCAATTTTTGTTGAGTGGATACCCTACGGGGAGACGGTGTGTCGCGTACTAAAATGAAGGTCGAGGTCAGAGGTCAAAGGTCACTGGCCTAAAAAACAGGAAATCACTGAACTGTTCGTGTCCGATCTATATATGTGAACGTTTTCTATCCACAGCTGATTTTTTTTGTGAGTGGATACGCTAGGTGGAGACGATGTGTCGCGCACCAAAATTGAGGTCGAGGTCAGAGGTCAAAGGTCACTGTTGCCTAAAATCAGGAAATCATTAATAGTTTCTATTTTTTGTGAGTGGATTCAGTAGGGAAAATGAAGTGTCGCATATAAAAAAAAATAGGTCAAGGTCAGGTCAAAGGTCACTGTGACTCCAAAATCAGTAATTACAAATATTTTTTTTTGTGTCAGTATATACATTAGGGGGACACGATGTATCACCTACTAAAATGTAGGTCAATGTCAAAGGTCAAGGTCACTGTGAACCCAAAATCGTTAAATTGTTAAAAATCATGATTTTTTGAGTACATTGAGAAATCACGGGGATCCGTTTTTCATGTACCAAAATTTAGATCCAGATCAATAGTCAAGGTCACTGTGATCTAAAAATCAGGAAATCCTTAAAAATTACTAATTTTTTGTGAGTGGATTCAATAGGGGGAAATGAAGAGTCGCATGCCAAAAATTAGGTCAAGGTCAAAGGTCACTGTGACTCCAAAATCAGGAAATTATTAAAAATAACATTTTTTGTGTCAGTAGATACATTAGGGGGGCGCGATGTGTGACATACCAAAATGTAGGTCAAGGCCGAAGCTCAAAGTTCACTGTGACCCCTAAAATCATGAAATTAACAAAAATAACATTTTTTGTGTCAGTAGATACATTAGGGGGGCGCGATGTGTCACATACCAAAATGTAGGTCAGGACCGAAGCTCAAAGTTCACTGTGACCCCTAAAATCATGAAATTAACAAAAATCATGATTTTTTGTGTCCATTGATACATTGGTGGAAGACGATGTGTCGTGTACCAAAATTTAGGTCAAGGTCAAAGGTGCAGGTCACTGTGACCCCAAAATCAGGAAATCATTAAAAACATTTTTTTCTGCCAGTAGATACATTGGAGGGACATGTTGTGTTATATACCAAAATTTTGGTCAAAGGTCGTCACTGTGACCCCAAAGTCAAGAAATCATTAAAAGTCATATTTTCATATGCCTGTCGAAGACGAGGTCGTGTAATGTGATGTTGCGTTCTGTCCATTCATCCATTAACATTTGTTGTCCATGCGATCTCTCTAGTTTCAAGGTATGGATTGGTAACAAACTTTGAGTATACCTTACTCGCATGGCAAAGAGGAGCCATACATTTTGAGATCAATTTGTCAAAGGTCAAGGTCACAGTCCCCCAAAACTGAATCAAGTTTAACTGACTATATGTGTTAGGTTGGAATATTCAGAGCTCTCTCCCCTACTTGTATATAGCATTTGTCCTGTGGAGTTGAATCCCATGTTTGAATCAGCTACATTTAGTTAAACTATTGTGAAATAAAAACCATACATTTACTAATTTAACGGGAAGAGGGGTCCTTTATGAACTTCATACGTGTTTATTAACTCAAGAACAAAGCTTTACTTCATCAGTTTCTTCTTCCTTCATGAAAAATTCTCTCGTCTGAAAGGAATCCATTTGCAGAAAAAATACTATCTTTTTGTGAATGACTATTGTCGATTTTTGTGTGGGATATGTGAGCTCTCGGCTCTTGGTTCAAGGTCAACTAGTTACCAAGAGTTCAGCTCATTTTAGTTTATCATTCAATATAAGATGTGATATATATGTTACATTATTTGCTACCAATTGAAATCAAGGCTATTAAACAACCTGGAAATTTGGACCAATGTACTTCCAGATTTACGGCGTATATTGAAGCCCATCGGGCTCTTGTTATTTTCGAGATCTGACGAGTACGGCATCGGTGTCTAAACGGCTGGCCGGCTCGATTCGCCAAACAACAGTGGTAGAATGCGTGAGTACTATTTAAGATATGGAGCTCCAAACAGTAGAAATAATGTGTTGCCCATCCTTGCTGCATGTATGGCTATTGGCAATTATAGTTTGCAGGTCGATGCTTGTATTTGGATAAAATATCGTCTTGCCGATATGCATCTTGTTGTTCGTCTTGTAAACAGTATTTGGTAGTAAAAGTTTATCAATGCGAAAAATATTTTAGTGACGACACGACCAGGCGTAGTGATTTATTTTCCCACGCTACATATATTATCCAATCGGCGTCTTTGTTGTACCAAAATTATGTCACGACCATATGTCCCTATAACATTGCAGTTATAATGACTGTATTTCAATGTCGGGATCCATATCGAAGAAGACACAAAATAGTTGCCTTAATCACACAATATATGCATCTGGCAGAGAAACTGCCTAGCTCACCGATTTAGTTACACTAAAACAGACTCCTTGACCAGGACCTAGGCTGTCTATTTCAAGTTGTGGTCTGCTTTGGAGCTTGTCAAAAATCTGTAGTTAACTCTCCATAAATTTTCTTATTTTAGATCGTGTAGAAAAAATGAACTCTACAAAATGACTATCATTTCTCGGTGATATCGATAATATATCACACTTGAAATAACTTTGTAATTCTCTTCATATAAAACTCCAGCACAGTTGTTTCATGTATCGGGTCTTAATTACATACGTAGACATCTAATGTATTCACGCTAACTGGCACAACGGTCACTGATGCCGTATAAAGAAAAAAACAGGCGGTCCGTGGGAGTGTCGCTTATATCTCATGCCCAGTGAAATTGCCGAATGACATTACATCACGTCGTCTCTATATGTAATTGAGCACCGGTCTACGAAACAACTGTACTAGTTGTTATTTCAACAAGTTATTTCAAGCTTATATATTACCGATATCACGGAGTAATCGTGGTCATTTTGTAGAGTTCAGTTTGATCTACACGTTGCAATAAAAAGAGAGAAAATTTATGCAGAGTTAACTACTGATATTTGACAAGCTCCAAAGTAGACGACTAATTAAAATGGACAGACTATGGTTACTTACTCCCGTGCTGAACAATTCGAGAAACAATACAAAAAACAACAACAGGAGGAAGTTTATTTAATACAGCATCGAAACAGGCAATCGAAACTGAGAAATCCACGGCAAGTCAAACCTGTCAACTCGTGTCTCAGTTATCGCCACAGTCGTGCAATTATACCAACTGAGTATCATACTGAATAGCGCAAGCACGAAAGATGCAGTGTCAAAGATCGAATTGAACAAGTCATCATGTTATGCTATGTTTATTAAGGGAGTAGATCTTCTTCGTATTTAACAGTGCAAATGTGTTTAAGGATACGTTATCCCATTTTGTACACCCCTTCAGAATTAGTCTACAGTAGCAATACATATTCAACATAACAATGATAATGTATATATTTTATGAAGGCGTATGTCCGGATGAATTCACTTATGCAATTTACCTAACTTTGCTACTACCGTGTAGAAAATATTCAGAATTAAAAAAAAAAAAAACAGTTTTCGTGAACAGTTTTTAACATATTTTAAATTTCATGGTAAGCCTTGACCAAAGACAACTAGAACAGGCATCTCATTTTTTATTTATTTCTGGTTAGTTCTATTTTTATAGCATTTTAACTAAAATGAATTGATAACATTCGATTATCTTAAAACTTTCTACATAAAAAGATGAATAATTTAAAAACTCAGCCGAACTTATAAAAAAACTGAGAAGCCGTTGACTAGACAACAACGTAAATAAGAGGCATGCAAAATTTCACAAGCGCAGCAAGAATACTTTTCGTGAAATATGAGTTGAAAACTTGAATTTTGGCAAAAAAATTAAACAGTATTTTCGCTATTTTGGGATAACACTATCTCAGAATAGCACACATTCTAGTGCTGAAAAATTGGTCGAGTCCCGTGCGGGATTCGAACCAGCGACCCCAGACTCAGGCACCTTATCGCCAGCAAGTATGGTGGCGATCTAAACCACTCGGCCAACGGGCCTCCCACAGAATAGGAGGTACCGGTAGTCTTGAAAGCGAACATACAGTACCCCTCTGATGATCGTAATGACACAGCTCCCATCGCTGAATATATATATTTTTATCATTTAGAAAGTGATCGTATAACAGCATTTTCGTTATTTTTCTAAATGATAAAAATATAAAAAAAAAATGAAAGACTAGAAATCGGCCAAAAACCGCCGGACTACACATTTGAAGAAATAATTCTAATATTTCTCATTAATTTCGTTACGAAATAATTTTTTGAAACCTGGCATATAGAACCTAACCTCCAACCTACTTATTCCAGATATCTTTTGTAAAAAAAAGTATTCATAATAGTGGTTTAAATCCGATTCATACTTGCTAAAACTTGTTGAACTGAAAAATTTTCACCCCTCTGCTGATCGCCACATGGTGAGAGTCTGAGCACAGCCCAGGCCGATGTCCTGTTTATTAATAAACAGACAATTAGGTTGATCATTCCCTGCTGTCAATTAGAGCAAAGTACACAGTCGTGCAGTCAATAACGCTTCACAATACACAGTCGTGCAGTCATCAACGTCTCACAATGCACAGCCGTGCAGTCATATAACGTCTCACAATACACAGTCGTGCAGTCATTAACGTCTCACAATACACAGTCGTGGAGCCATTAACGTCTCACAATACACAGTCGTGCAGTCATTAACGTCTCACAATACACAGTCGTGCAGTCATTAACGTCTCACAATGAACAGTCGTGCAGTCATTAACGTCTCACAATACACAGTCGTGCAGTCATTAACGTCTCACAATAAACAGTCGCGGGAAAGGATAATCTGATACCAGCGGGGTACCGGACTACGGAAGCGTATTAGTGCCAGTGTGAAAAAAAAATTTCCGAGATTTATCTCCTAATTAGGACATAATATCTCCTAATTAGGAGATAATTATCTCCTAATTAGGAGATAATAAGTCCTAATTAGGAGATAATTAACTCCTAATTAGGAGATAATTATCTCCTAATTAGGAGATAATAAGTCCTAATTAGGAGATAATATGTCCTAATTAGGAGATAATTTTCTCCTAATTAGGAGATAATAAGTCCTAATTAGGAGATAAATCTCGGAATTTTTTTGGTCACACTGGCACTAATACGCTTCCGTACCGGACCACCCAACGTCATCTGTTTAACTTGTTTAGTCCACATATTTTAGGAACTAAATTTTCAAACCTAAAATTTAATCACTTATTATTGGAATTTTGATTTCAGTTTTTCACCAAATACTAGACCCAATACTGAATAGTCAACTAGTGAAATAACAATGGGTGGGGGGTTAAGTATCGTTAATATCCTGCTAGCCGAGGCTTAAAGTCAGTAATATTTCTTCCATTTCCAGTTATATTGACAATACTATCCGCATGTACACTCCAGAGATATGGGCGTATCTGGCCAAGAGACAGAGCATTACATATGTATTGGTAATACAGTACGACATTTGATCTATATCCTGAGCCTTGTCGAAAAATGTATTGAAATCACTGGACCTTATATAGTACCGCCCATATTACATCGCTTTGTGATATTTGTATCCAATACAGCTCAAGCCAGTGCTAGGGGCCGTGTGGTCATCTCATTCAAGATGAACATCTTCAATAAAAGCGTGGCTGAGATACAAATCGTCACAGGGATCACTTTTGGTTGTTGCGATGTTTTTAGAACGCCAGCATCGTTTCTCACCACCCTTTTAATTTTGCGTTTAATAGTAGGTTTACGCATGTGGTGCATACACCAGACTCGTGTACAATGTGGTGTCCCAATTGTTTTGCCGGCCAGTTTTTTCGAGTGTCAATTGAACCACCACATATACATATTATATGTAATTAAACAAGCTTGAACTTATAATCGTTGCGAAATTAAGGAAATTGAAATTAAGAGCATTTCGTGTTGAATAGTGATCACGAGAAACCCGGAAATGAATACTTTTCCTAAGCCAACTCTCGACCGTTTCTTTTTAGCATGCGCTCGCATTTGCAATCCAAACCATTTGTGTATGATGTAGGATAGATCAGATAATGAGATCAGTAAGTGGGACACAACAAACCATACCCAGAATTTCTGGTTAAGGTCATTGACTCAAATGACAACTGAAAAGATACCAGCTTGGAGAACACATATGAATTATTTGAATCATATGTGATAAGCAGTCAATCTAACTGTTGTTCACCAGCGAAGGTGGGAAGCGTATGCCAGTCTCCAAATTACACAAGGTATTTTTGCTTAGCCGGCGCACGGAAGTCTGTGGTGTATTTTTTTTTTAAGTAAGGAATATGAATATCTTCCAAAAGGACTAATGATGTTGTTTTTGCGGGTAAACAACATGAGTTGGCTGGTAGTTGCGACGTTGTTGGTGGTGGAGCAATCCAAAATCGTATGGACGGTAGACTACTGTGCTACGTCGAATGAAACTATACTTGATATGAGCGGAAAAGCCCTCACCAAAGTTCCGAGAGGTCTCCCGGAAAACATTGCCAAGTTGAATCTTTCTCGCAACATCATAAGACTCCTGTCTTCTCATAGCTTTTCAAAGATAACCAAACTTAAGATTCTTGACTTGTCTTGCAACAAAATACGAAATATCGAGTTAGATGCTCTTTCGGGTCTGGACGAGCTGTGCTATCTAAATCTTCGACGAAACGAGATGGAATTCTGTAAAATATCTTCGTACCCTCTTTCCTTGTTTGTGGGGCAGTCATTTCTGAGAGTACTACATTTGGAACTGAACGGATACTTCCACAGGTGTACGTACCGCGCAGATTTTTACCTGCCACTGGAACAAATACGTGAATTATCATTGGACGCGTCACCGTCATACAGAACTTTAGAATTCGACTCGCAATTCTCCAAGATGACCTTGCTTGAGAAGCTCATGATCAGTGGTCATTCCACTTCGATTTCTGAATTCACATTTTCTCCATTTGCAACATCCAAATTGCATACAATTATTCTGGAAGATGTCTCATATATTCTTCCAATGGTATTCTCCATGTTGAGAGATTTAAAAAGCATAATAATTCGTGAAAGCCCCAGTCTCGGTCTGAAGGTTGCCCTGATGAGCCTGGAAGGCTTAGATGGTCGCAACATGAGCAACATTGTGTTGAACGGATTAAACTCACCTGTACCTACTGAACAGTCAGATATCGGGAACTTTTACCTCAAGGCAAACATCATGAAACATTTGGCTAACATTTGTGTGGAAAATATAGACCTCAGCAATAATAATATTCTTGGAAGCGATGACATATTTACTGTTGACGTCTTTAAATACCCTGGATGCCTTCTGAATTTCAATTTGAACGCAAATAGGTTCTTCGATTCTATCAGCTTAGGAGATTATACAACGTTTCTTTCGAACCTTTTCAAGTTTCCAAATTTCCGACGTGTGGACATCAGTTTGAGAGATCGGATTAGCCTAAATAGGTTCTGGTGGGAAGAATCAGATGATTACAAATATAATAGTGGGCGAACACAGTATATTGATACATTCGATTGTAGTTATAACCAATTGGTATCAATTTACTCTATCCAGGAGGTACATGTACTATGGAACGTGAAAGTGTTGAACATGGCGTACAGTACGGCTTCACTTGAAAATCATATCTGGTCACGGTTAGAAGTATTAAACATTTCCGGTTGGCAACTCACAGGAAAGGAGCTAATTGGTTTCTTTCCAGCACTGGGAACTTTTGTGGCACGCGCTTCCAACCTGAATATTGTCTTGGAAAGAGACACTAAAGGCGCCCGGGCATTTTTCCAAATGTTCCCGAATTTGAAGTTGCTCGACATAGCTGGAAATGGAATCAGTTATCTGCTTCCAGATATTTTCGAAGGTCTGCCCCTCCAGGCGTTGGATATCAGTAATAACAAACTGCTAGGTCTGATGCCAGCTATACGGAGTTTGACGTCACTGAATACACTACACCTGTCTTACAACTCAATTACACAATTAGACGAGGATGACCGCAGATGGATAGAACAGATGGCGCTTTCAAGTGGACATAGCACCAAAGATTTCATTTTCACCGCACAAGGAAACCCGTTCGCTTGTGTCTGTAAAACATTGAAATTCACACACTGGCTACTGGAAAGTAAAGTCACTTCCGATATTGTAAACCACTCTATTTGTTACTTTGAAAATGGAACTCAAATTCCACTTCGGCATCTGAAACAAGAGTTTACAAATTTTAGCGTCGGTTGTGTGAGTCAGTTCTGGCTGACTTTTGCCCTATCTATGGGTTGTGTTGTGGCAATTGGAATAGTTCTTGGTGTCGTGTGTTTTAGATACAGATGGAACATCAAATATTGGTTCCTGACTAAGTGTAGGAAGAAACCGGAATACGAACCTATATCAGATCAAGGTTATCCTTTCGACGCATTTGTAGCTTACAACCATGAACATTACCAGTGGGCATGCTTCCGCCTCAGGATCGCCCTCGAGGAGGGGGAACAACGGTACCGATTGTGCCTCCACCATAGAGACTTCCCTGTAGGGGAGAGCATCCAACAAAACATTGTGGATGCTGTAAATTCAAGCAGAAAGATTATTCTGGTGATAAGCAAAAAATATCTCGCGTGTGATTGGGGGGAATTTGAAATTCAGATGGCGGGTATGCGTGCGGTTCAGAGGGGAAAGGATGATCGCAATTCTATTGGAGGAAATTCCAGTTCGTAAGATGCCTAGATCCTTATTAAACATGTGGAAACACATAACGTTCCTTCTTTGGAGGGATGATCCAACGGATGAACGGATCTTCTGGTCAAGACTTCTGGACGCTATGGGTCGGTAAAAAATCTAAGAATATAAATATAGCTACTGTTATAAAAACAGTGAATACTCCGTATTTAATAGACGACCCTAGTAGTATAGTCTACCCGAATTACCCTCTTTGCACTTAAACTTGAGGGATAACTCTTGATTCCCGTGAAGCATCCGACAGGGGGCGGCGCCAGCTCAAGAGAGCTCCCCGCAAAAGGGAGGTAACTCTTGATGCACTTTTGTGATTTTGGCAAATTCCGGGTTATCTTCCCTGATTCGAACATTTGCATATTAAATCTATACAGGAAAATGGATGGTCCGATTGGGTCGTCTGAGGTATCAATGTGAAGCATTCGTGAAATCTGATGGGCTGGGTTTAGAGTTGAAATTTCGTCATTCTGCGCATGCGCGGTGGACAAAGTGTATGGAAATAGACGTTTTGGGGTCTAGGTGAGCCACTAATGGTCCGATGGACTTAAGTGAGGTATCAATGTGAAGCCTATGTGAGGGGGCATCCGATGGGATGGGTCTGGGGTTGGAATATCGTCATTCTGCGCATGCGCGGTAGATCAAGGGTATGGAATAGATGTTTTGGGATCTAGGGGAGCCCTAATGGGCCGATGGAGTCGAGTGAGGTATCACTGTGAAGCCTATGTGAGGGAGCATCCGCCTGGACTAGTGTCTCGGCCGTTGTCAACATTCTGCGCATGCGCAAACAGAGAATTATGGGAAAAGGGTATGGAAATAGACGTTTTGGGGTCTGGGTGGGCCACTAGTGATCCTATGGAGTCGTATGAGGTATCAATGTGAAGCATATGTGAGGGGGCATCCGGAAGGGTGGGTGTGACGTGGAACTGACATCATTCTGCGCATGCGCAGTAGAGCAAGGGTATGGAAATTACGTTTTGGGGTCGAGGTGTGCCACTAGTGGTCCTATGGAGTCGTATGAGGTATCAATGTGAAGCCTATGTGAGGGGGCATCCGTCCGAGCTAGTATCTCGGCCGCTGTCAACATTCTGCGCATGCACAGACAGGGAATTGCGGGAAAAGGGCATTGGATTGGACATTTTGGGGTTGAGGTGGGCCACTCGTTGTCCTATGGAGTCGTATGAGGTATCAATGTGAAGCATTCGTGAAGGAGCATCCGACGGGGTGGGTGAGAAGTGGAACTGACGTCATTCTGCGCATACGCAGTAGACCAAGTGTATGGAAATAGACGTTTTGGGATCTAGGTGGGCCACTCGTGGTCCGATGGAGTCAAGTGAGGTATCAATGTGGAGCATATGTGAGGAAGCATCCCCCTGGACTAGTGTGTCGTTCGTGTTCAAAATTCTGCGCATGCGCAGACAGGGAATTGTGGGAAAAGGATATGGAAATAGACGTTTTGGGGTTTAGGTGGGCCACTCGTGGTCCTATGGAGTCGTATGAGGTATCGTTGTGAAGCAGTCGTGAAGTAGCATCCGCCTGGACAAGTGTGTCTTCCGTGTTCAACATTCTGCGCATGCGCAGACAGGGAATTGTGAGAAAAGTGCTTTGGAAGGAACGTTTTGGGGTTTAGGTGGGCCACTAGTGGTCCGATGGAGTCAAGTGAGGTATCAATGT
>JAVTVY010004375.1:0-38780 GCA_036873755.1 Hanleya hanleyi
TAAACCTATTCACCCACTTATGCTGGTTTACGTGAGTGAGTAAACCTATTCACCCACTATGTGGAAGTGTGATTTTCTTGAAACACAATTGTCTGATTATTACATTGCTTGTTTTATTTCACACCAACTTGGTTCCATCTGTATACTGTATTACGCTTATAATTCAGATGGACTTATGCACTAATTTTAATTTCTTCCATATGAGAAAATTTGAAATTACTAGCGTGAGTGGGAAGGTATTGGCCGGCCAAGGATCAAGCCTAGTGACACGTAAGTCGTGAAGTCTTCTATGGTTTCTTTCTACCAGGTATGTATTACCGGTACAGTCTACTAGAGCATCAAACTGCTTTTTTAGTAATGTTCTTACTGTTCTTCTTCTCGACAAATTGTTCGTGCTAGGTCATTTCAAATTATAAATTTTTGAATAACCTCACTTCCCTGCCGGCGAGAGACTTAAATGTATTTCTTCTCTTCGGGAATTTAAAATTCTTTAAGGATCTTTCTTCGTTACCTGGAAAATTTTTGTTCTGGATGTCGGTTGTGTGACTATTTGGTTATTAATAGTAACATTGTTGTAAATGTTTTATATTCTCTCCATATAAGCTCCAGTACTGAATTTCATGTACAGGAGACAAATTACATCGGGAGAGGTAATAATGTAACCATGTGCATTGACACATTATTCATGTTCACTGACACAAAGATCCATAATCCCATTTATCTCATTGAGCTTACATTTGGTGGTTAACACTACAAACTTTCAAGTGGTTCATCTCTACTGCGTTTAAAGAGAAGGAAAATTATTACAATCGACTTCGGGGTTACTGTTTGCAACGCCCTTCTGTTACGTCGTGTACATTATAAGTTTGTATCCTGCTCCATTATGAGCATGTTTATACATTAAGTTGTTGTGAATGAGGAAATCACTACGTTGTTTATCATATACAACGTTTCTCGCATTTTTCACATTACGCTTTCCTATTACACCTTGACGACATGTTCATTACGCCGTCATGTGTCTTTCATACACCTGTGCGTCGTTCTATTACATCGGTTAGACGTTTCTGGTACGCCATAACGCCGTTTGTCACGTCATTTCTTCATTTGCGAGATGCATATTTTATATCCATTCATCGCCACTTCCTTTGATTCTTCATCGTCGGTCATCGGCGGGAGGGGAACTCCGTTCGTTTGGCTTCAACCTTCCACTTGTAAAACGAAGAGAGTTCTGTTCAGACCTTGTTGTTTCCAGTCTGGTGTTCAGAATATCAAAATTGTATTGAAATCAGCAGTATTTGGTCAAATGCTGTTATATGGAATAGGTCTTTGGATTATGGATGTGGATATTCTCTGAGGACGACGGCGGGATTGTGAATGACGGACTAGTCGCCTTTAATTGAATTCAGCACAGTGTTGTTAACACAGAGCCATGTTGACTTTATCACACTAACATTGTGTTGAGATCCGTTTACCTTAGGATTGTGCTTAATCAACACAATGTCTTCGTGGTGTACTTGTGGGACAGTTTTTTTTCCGACTTTCTCCATCAAGTACTTTATTCCTGTATTGACCGTTACACCAATGGTTAGACTTTGACATTATGGTTCTGTCATCAACCTTAAGGTTGTTTATTATATGTAGGATCTTACTCACTACGTTCCTATATTTGTCCTGGTGCCGAGGACGTGATCGTTCCCGACTCTATTTCCCTCGTAATTGACTTCCTCCTTCACCTTCACCAGGATAGGGAGTTTCATATTAGCACCATGGAAGGCTATCGATCTGCTCTGGCATGAATTGAATAGGGTGTTACGTCTTACCTTGGGTTCCGACATTAGCCTTAACGATAATATCTCTGCTCTTATTCACGCCTTCGCATTACAGTCGCGTTGTACTCGCCAACTGTTACCGAAATGGGATATCGGTGTGGTTCTGTGTGCTCTGATTATACCACCTTTTGAACCCTTTAGAGTCCGCGTCTATAAAAACTGTGTCTTATAAGACGGCCGTCGTGGCGGCGTTTGCTTTGGCGTCCAGACTGTCTGTACTTCATGCTCTTGAAAGATCTATGACCTGGACAGCGGATCGGTCTTGCATTTCTTTTCGGCCCATTCCTGAATTTATCGTCAAAATGAGTCTGTTCGTTCAGGTCCGTGCGCTCAACGTCGTACTCCAGTCCTGCGTTGTCAGACTTTGTACATGGCCTCGAGGACGATCTTCTGCTATGTCCTGTTCGAGCCATCCGCCACTATCTTACTCGTTCCGATCCGTTCGCGGCTCTCGGCTACGGTTATTCTGTCCCTTCGCCTGTCAGCAAGGCTTGTCATTTAAAAAAAAAGCCGCGTAGTTGAAGAAGACCATAAAATAGTCTTATCAATTGGCAGAAGGTAGATATACCATTGACGCCCCACTACTGTCTTCTGCTTCTTCTAATGTGATTCGTGCCATCGCTGCGTCATGGCATGTATGGAAGAACTGACCCCTCCATGACATTGTCCTGTCTTGTGCCTGAACAATTAACTCCACGTTCACTAATATCTGTCTGAGGGATATGACAGTGCAATCAATAGTGTGACCACGCTTGGGCCACTGTGGCTACCCAGCACGTTGTGAGTAATTTCAGAAAAAGAGGGGGGGGGGCGGCAAAATTGTCACCATCGCAGCAAGACAGCCATCTTGCTGTATCATCTCATCTCATCTCATCTCAGTCATATTATTATTATTACATATATTATATGATAAGAGGCATCTCAGAAGGTAGAAATAAGTCAGTTGACCGGCCGTGGATTCTATAATCACAAATGAAGGCCTAACACCAGGATAGGGTTTACTCCTAACTGAAATTTGCTTCTGTTCTTCAGAAACTGACTTCCTTCTAGATGTTCTCAGCTGGGTCCTCTGTGCTTTCAACTCAAAAGACACCTGCTCCAGGCCTAGAGTCAACATTAGTGATGCAAGTACAGAGAGTTGACGAATGTGTAGCAGGACCCAGGGAGCAAGCACGATCAATTCCAACGCATCGTTCGTCACTCCAAGTATGGTGAGTTGACCTCAAGAAGCTTGCGGACTGAGAGTGGTGTGGACTTGGCGACCCTCTAAGCTCAGCCAGTATTCGCTCTCCCCTGACTTATGGTCGACCAAGGATCTCCCTGTATGCAACGGCCTGTGCGTTTTACTCCCCCCTAGTCATACAGTGCCTACCAAGTGGGACCTTCTGCTGCCGTTGTTGCCCCGGGTATCCTTTCAACTTGGTGGAATTGTGTACCACACCACGAGCACAGCTACATGGATGGAGACAATCAGAAGATAAGTAGATCTGTATCAATTCCTTCAATTACTCTATGCGTCTTTGACCAGGGTTAACTTGTTGAGTAATAATGTCTCAGATTTATACCCATGTCTGTGTCGTTCCAGCGATTACTAGTCTGCTATGGGAGTTACCACAAGGCCGAGATTCCCGCCTCCATATGTTGGTACTGTGGCATGAATTGAAACAGGTTTAAGATTTGGGCTACAAATATCAAACATTTATAAACAATGTTTCTATTTGTTACCAAATCAAACCTGTTTCAATTTGATGGTCCCTCCCTCCGTCCCCTCATGCCGGCCTTAAACACTACAGGTCTCGGTAATTATAATGAGAATAGAGGGCGAGTATGGCTGGTGCAGAGCCTATATAGTAATCCTGCTGGAATGGGATGGGAGAGTTCTCCTAGGGGCGGACAACTCTCCGCTAGGGGAGCTAACTTTTAGTTTTAACTTCCGTTTTCTACGTTGTATCATCTTCCTGACGGAGATTGAATGGCATGAATTGAAACAGGTTTGATTTGGTAACAAATAGAAACATTGTTTATAAATGTTTGATATTTGTGACCCAAATCTACACCTGCTTTTGCTATGCCTTATCTCCCTTTAGGAAGAATCCTACAAATAGTTAAAAACGAAAAGTTGTCTCCCCTTAGGGAGCTCTCTCAGCCCAGCTAGGTTACTTAACTCTTTCCCCCTTAGGCGTATT
Source organism: Hanleya hanleyi (assembly GCA_036873755.1). Classification (NCBI taxonomy): domain Eukaryota; kingdom Metazoa; phylum Mollusca; class Polyplacophora; order Lepidopleurida; family Hanleyidae; genus Hanleya; species Hanleya hanleyi. Next base: position 4,016 of record JAVTVY010004375.1, read on the forward strand.
AAAAATAATCCTGTGTTTCCGGTAACCCGACCTACCTGGTGTGATCATTGCCGACCTGAAAGTTTTTTCAACAAATAAACAAATAAAAATGCAAAAACACCGACCGACCTCGGTGATTTTCCCCAAAATCTTGCTCGCAACATTTTATTTTGCGAACCCTTCGCTTGCTTCAAGGGGACGTAACTCACCGAACCACAGTTTCGCACTTCCCGCTCTCCGTTCAGTGATGTTCTAGACATAATATGTATTGAGAGCAACGTTAGCGACTATAATGTACCTCTGCAATGGAGAATATAGCACTCTGTGTAGCGGATATCCCAAAATGGCCGGGACAATTTTATCCGTGTCTGCAGCGAAATGTAAATTCCACCACTATTCGCCGTAGATAAGTTTACTGTTACGCTGCGGTGAGCCGTTCAAATGGCTCTCGTCTTTCTATCAGAAATATGCGACGAGCCGCAATACCGGCTTGCCTTTGCTTCTGTCAATGCGAGTACAGCGATGTACCATTCTGAAATCGCTTTTTTCAAATTCACCGTGCATGAAACTTGATAAAAACCATACATATATTGTTAGCTAAGTCCGACTTGATTTCCTGGATGTAAACTTGATATTCTGTCTCGGAATAACGAAGTCGGGAGGAAGAAATAAAAATGAAAAATATAAAAACGCCAACGAAGATTTCCATAAAACGTTGTCGAGAAGCCGCCCAGAAAATATAAAATACTCACAGAAAACCCCTTCAAAATATATGATTCTTTGGTATAGTTGAAGTACAGAAGCTCAGTTTATATTTCCAAAGTGCGGGTTTCGATGAAATCTGCTAAACAAACTTTATTTTCAAATTTCTGTCGAGTTTCTGCGCCACGTAATTTCATCGCGATGAGATAAAAATGGCGTCTCCCTCAGATCAGCTCGACTCGGCTCTGACCAATGAGCACTTCGATGTAGGTCACGTTACCACTCTTGTCCAATCAAGGTAACCGATATCGGGTCGGTTGTTAACGTTACTAGAGAAACGGGAAAACACCCCTTGCAGTTTCTCGATGTTATCGTTCGAAATCAAGCCTTCAATCAGAAACTACAAGGAATTCCCTTTCCAATGAGACGAAACGTCGGAAAAGCCCAGGGAAAAAGGCAGCTGAAAAACTAAGATTTTCCGCTGTAATTCCTCATTATTTGCCATTTTCGACCGCAATTCTACCAAAATACTGTAGTCTCTTCAAATAAATTTTATTTATTCTGACAACATCGTCGATTTTGCTATAAATTATTTATTTAATAGCACAAATGGATATAAAGTCTGATGTCCATCTGAAAGTGTTTTGCTTTGTCTTCAAACTCCTTTGTCCATAGAGAAGAAATACTGAAGTGTAAAGTCTGATATCTACTCTTCAGCAGCTGTCCATCAACAATTGAGTAGATTCAAGACCTGCATGTTTATTCCAGCGTGTTGACTCTGATATAAGTAATTCTAATATCTAGAGATGTTATCCAGATTTCATGAAGTTATAAAAAAAAACTGTTAGGCCAAAAAAAAAAAAATTGTTTGTTTCCGGTAACGGGCTCAAATTTTCCAGGGTCGGTCGGTCGTTTTTTTTTTTTTTTTTTTTTTTTTTTTTTTTTTTTTTTTTTAATTCTCGAACCACTTCCAGTGAGGAAAGTACTCATAATGGTTTACAGAATCTGGACCGGTTTGTGAAGCAGAGTTTCTTTCAACAGAAAATAAAGAAACAACTACATATTTTATTAAACGAAAGAAAATCTTTAATATGAAAACAGTAAATAAAACAGTAAAATACCACACAAAGTTAAACTGATCACTACTAGTAAATATAGATGGACAGGCAGATCCTACACCGAAGCTCTCAAGTTTTGAAAGCTCCAATCAGTGCCAATGTGTGAGATTTGTCAAAAATGTAAAAAAAATTCTGTGGTTATAATTAACTGGTACCCAGTTTTCGCCACTTTTTGACAAAATGAATGCATGATTCTAAAATTGATAGGTCTGCATTACACGAGAAAATCAGTTATTTAAGAAGTGTTGGTCTGACAACAAGGGTATATTATTCATAGTTGAAAGTGTTTATATATTTTTTTTTTCAAGAATAAATAACTGGAGTTATGAACTGAGCACTTTTGGTGCCAATTTACAGGAGTTTGTTCCACTGACGAAATAAAAAAAATACTGTAGTTCTGCTTATGTATTGTGTAGGAAAGTGAAATAAGTTGTTGACCTGTCAAAAATTATAAATCTCATGCATAATATAACTTTAATACCTGTTTTGTGTCTTTCCCACCGAAATTCATATTCTACTTATCAACACATGTTCACCCAAACAGTAGAAAGCCATCTTCAATCTACACTACAGTGAATTCTGGGTATTTGGCAGAATTTTTCTATATCATATCAGAGATATCTTGGCTTTCACTTTAATCACCTATCAGTGGAACTCACTCAGACTGGCACCAGACAGGATTATAGTCCGCCTGGTGAATGATCATGGATACCTCTGATATGCAGTCATATGATTAAAAAAATAAAAATAAAAAAAATAATGAAATACCAAGCTTGTGGATGGCTCCCTTCTGTTTGGACGAACATGTGTTGATGAGTAGAATAAGAATTTCGGCGGGGAAGGCACAAAATAGGCAAGTTATAGCCTATGCATGAGATTTATAATGTTTGACAGGTCAACAACATATTTCATTTTCCTACAAAATACATAAGCGTAACTTTTAATTTTGTCAGTGGAACAAACTCGTGTAAATTGGCGCCGAAAGTGCTCAGTTCAAAACTCCAGTTATTTATTCTTGAAAAAAAAAAATATATATGTAAACACTTCGAACTATGAATAATATACCCACCAGGCCAATTTGCCGGAATCACCCCATTTGCCACTTTTCCCGGACCTGTTGACAGGTGTTGAATGACATCGTTGAACAGTTTGTCTTTATTGTTTGTTAAAATTAAATACCTGACGTTGATCTGGTAACGTCCCCTCTTTTGACATTAAAATGTCAAAAGCACTCCGTTTCTGAGACTTTTCTGCGCAGTGATTGTTCAAGCAGGTGAAGAAAAAATGTTTTAGTCCAAACTCCTCAGAAATGCGTCTTGCGCTTTCGTTTTCTAAATTTGACAGTTCCATTCGTTCACCATCAAAAACTCGCGCTCCTTGAATCAGTACTTCCGACTCTATACAACGGCAGTTACAGCCTTGTATTTGACAACGATGGAATAAGTTCACAAACAACTCGTCGCTAATAACAGACAATAATTCCTTTGTCCGTATTCCTCAATGGGATAGATGGAAACCAACACCGGAGCTGTTCTGGCGGGCGGCCATGCCGCATGGCGACAGTGCGCTGGGCGAATGTGCGACGATAAGGGAGATAACTATTCTTGAATTTCGGCCAAGGGAAATAACTCTTCCCGCAGATTTATAAAAAAAAAAAAAAAAAAGCATTGCCATTTCGGCATTCTTACGGTCGGTCGGGTTCCCGGAAACAGACAATTTTTTTTGTTACGCCTTAAATGTTTGCGATTGAAAAGAAAATATGTAGGCTTCAAGGTGGAGTAGCAACAAACTGGAACCTCTAATACAAACTGTGATAAATTCTCTAAATCAACGACTACCAATTCCAATTCCATATCACTAACTGCAGTTCTGTCTGACGAATGTCTGGTGAACGTGGATTCAGTTGATGTGAGCTGTGATACTCCATTCCGAACCATTCTGTATATCACACACAATCCCAAGAATAACAAAGCCATTTTTTTTTTTGTATTTAAGACATTTATTTTTCAAAAAGTTTGGTTATTATATTGAATAAGTATGATGGATATTCAGTACATCTTTGAAATATTTTGATTGGGCAAAGAAAACAAAAAAGCAAAAAACCCCCAAAACCCTACCTAGGTAGGTAGGGTTTTGGGGGTTTTTAAGCCGTTACCAGAAACACAGAATTATTTTTAATAGGCCTTAGACTTGTGGGGAATTTTCTCTCTCTGACCCATAATAGATTTGTAATGGCGTAGGTCTTTAACCCATGGAGACATTTAAATTTTCATACTTCTCCCGCGATGTAAAATATCCCGTTTTATGTCCCATGTCATGTGGAGAAATATTTACCAATGGTCTTCCACAGACCCATTCTACGTAATTTGTTCACGTTTTATACCAATATCAGCAACATTTATTCTAAAAATTAGTAATCTTGCGAGAAAATGTGTTGTGTCTGCTTTCCGTCTGTTGGAAATCACGAAAAAGGCGAAGAAATTGTCGCATTTTAGTCACGTTTTGCAGCGTTCTGTTGTTGTTGTTTCGCTGCAATTCCTATGCTATCGTGTACTAGAGTAAGGGTAATTCTCCCTAGATTCGGGATTTGACAGAAACATAACGATATGGCAGGTTTTGAACGAGATTAAACTGAAAAAGTCCCATATACTTCCCGGAAGCAGAATGACGACGATAATAAATATTCATAAGGTTAAAATAAGAATGCTCACTGATTGGCCAAGGTTGATAAAAGGCCCGGCGTGATTGGAGGAAGAGGTCACGTGGTGACGCAGTCGCTATGGTCACTGTCGGACAAAGAACCGGCTGGGAAAGAATGGCGGATAAGACATTCACCGCGAAGACAACACGTCGTGGGAAAATGTGTAAAATAAACTCAGATGGGCAGATTTGACGAGCTAGTCATCAAGGTTAGATACTTTGGTAGTTTATGCTCGCGTTACGTGAAATATTCAGGAATTTAGAAGCAGATTTTACTATTTTTCGAACGTTTATCTTAGATCATACCAAACTCATTTGGTGTTGAATCGCGCATTTTCCGTCAATTATTTTTCTTCCTCTCCTGATTTTATTTTACCCGTATTACAAAACAAACCAACCGTATACTAGTCCGATTTATTTAAATTTTGGCTTTCTGAAAATGTATAGTTTTAATAATGTTTCACTCAAAGTAAACGCAAAAAAATTGCAAAGTAATCCATAACATGGGAACTCAGTGACACGTCAAAATCTGTCTTCATGGGTTTGGCGAACATTCGTCAAAATCCGTCTTCATGGGTTAGGCGAACATCCGTCAAAACCCGCTTATATGGGGGAAAGAGTTAAGCTCTGCCCAATCCATAATCTTCCTCTTTCTCTATTTGTACCTCATCGAGTGTGGTGCATATCAGGAAGTGTCCTATAGAGTGCTGGTTTGGTTGTTGTTGTTGGTTTTGACCTTCGGTTATACCTTTGCTAAACTTGTACTTTCTATTGCTGTATTCTTGGACAATTGTGTCTGAGATATCTATCCCGGTTGTTTCTAATTCTTGTCGCTCGTGTGGGCAGTTTTGGACTCGCTTAGATGCTCACACGGTTTGCTTTTCGTGTAAAGGTCACTTGTGTTATCGGCAGGCCACGTGTTCAGAGTGTCAATCTTGGGATACTTTTACCTGGAGGAACTATGCCCAGGCGCGACGGGCATATTTATTGCATGCTACTGAAGACCCGGCGTTATTGGAGGACGATAGACGTCAAAATGAGATTGCGTTAGTTGGGGATCTGAAATTTAACGAGGACCTCGTGGGTTCAAATTTGGATTTGTCGCATAGACTTAAAAGTCCGGCTTTATTATCGGCGTCTGTTACTATCCCTCCTAGTGGGACCGTCGCACGAGGAGATAGCGATCATGTTCTAGACAGTCTGGCTTCTATTGGTAAAGCTTTGTCTGGGGTTCCTGTGAAACCTGTTTCTTTGTTTGGGACAACAAAGGTCTCTAGCCCCAGGTCGGGTTTGCCTGAGCGTTCTATTGTTACCAACGAACAAAAGATTTCTGCTTCACCGCGTGTCATTTCACCTAATCCTTTGTCAGTCGGTCTATCTTCGGCCGGTTCTTTCAAAGAGAAAAAACATCATCGATTGTCGACTTCACCTTTCTTCTTCTGCTGTTTTATCTAAAGCAGCCCTTCGCTCTATGGAGGGTCGTTCGGACTCTACTTTGAATGATAAAATTGCGGATTTACAGCCTCCGGTTTCTACATTTGTTGACCCGTCACTTCGTCGTTCCCGTGCTTCCAAACGACGCTCTTGTACATCGCAATGCCGTTCACGTTCTCGTTCGCCTGTACGTCGTTTTGTTACTCCGCCTCGACGTTCTGTTACGCTGTCTCGTCGTTTTCATACGCCTGTACGCCGTTCTCATTCACCTGTTCGTCGTTCTCGTTCTCCTGTTCGTCGAGCTCGTACACCTAATCGTCCTAGTACTTCTTTACGGCTTTCCCGTTCTCCGGTACGCCGTTCTCGCACTCCTGTTCGACATTCCCGTACGCCTCCACGCCTTTTGCCACGTCATTCTTCCTCACCTCCCCGTCGGGGTCGTCAAGTTCATCAGTCGCAGACTCCATTTCTTGATCAATCTTTTGATCGGTTATTGTCTACCTCTCGCCGTCGACACGTCGTTCGTTCTCCCAAAGCGATTTCGACGTCTTCGTCTGATAGTCAAGATTCCTCTTCTTCTGCGGATAGTTCGAAGGATTCGTCTATGATGCCATTTGCTGATAAAATGCTGTCTCTTCATCTGCTCGGGTTAAATGTCCGACAGCGGCTTCTTCCGCGTTCACGTCTACTTCTACTAAGACGCCTCTCACATGTGCTCTGTCTCCAGCTTGGGAGTCTAATTGTATTGGGTTTGATCGTCAATTGGAGGAGGACAACAAGTTTAAGAAGCCCTCGTTTTCATTTTACCAACTTCATGATAACGTTCTTCCCGATAAACCGCCCAAACGTGATCGTGATTTGAGTCAGGTTTCGAAAGCATCTAAAGCAACTTCTGTTTCGGTTCCTACCAAAGTTGTTGATAATGTTATGGAGATGTTGCTGGCAATGCAACGTATTACATCTTTCGCGGATTGGTTTCTGTTGGCTACTTCTCGGATTACCTTGGATCCTGCGTTACGTCAGAGCGATGGTTCGGCTTCTTTGTCTTCTGGTCGTTTTGCCTACTTACGAGCTTTCATTGACACACTCAATATAGCTAACCGTCAGGTCATTGAGGCGAGTGCTTTTTCTTATGTTTCGCTTCTTCAAGCTCAGCGTAAAGCGTTGCTTCAGCTTGTCAAGCCTGACGTTCCATACTTTGTGAAGGATCAACTGTTACAACAGCCGTTTTCAACAATGCTATCGAGTCTGTCATGCCTAGTATTCGTGAGGAACGGACTTCTCATTTGATTTCTCCTGCGGCCCGGCGTCCTGCTTTTTCCGTGGATCGGAAGACTAACCGAAATCGTGTATCCAAGCCTACCCAACGTGAGGTTTTTCCACATGGTAATTTTCGTGGCTTCGACAAGCCTCCACAAGCCCGTGGCCGTCGTTCCAGACGAAGGGGTGCTTCCAACAAATGACTATCCGTTTCCCATCATACCAGAGATTTTCATCTGCCCGCCTTCCGCCCTTTCAATCATCAGGTCGTCGGCGGCCGTTTACAACATTTCTGGGAGAATTGGCAGTTTATAACAGACGACGACTGGATTATCAAGACATTGAAGTATGGTTTCCTCTTCAACTTCCAGTCCCAGCCCAGACTCCTCTCTCGGCCTCGTCCTTCTCTACTGCCAGTTCCCGCAGGGCACGTGCAGACGCTTCTGTCCTCTGTCGCCACGCTCATCGCCAAAGGTGCCGTCAGAGAGCTGCCACATGCCGAAGACAGCGTCGGTTACTACAGTCATGTCTTCCTTGTTCCAAAGAAAGATTCGGACCAAGTGCGGATGATTATCGATTTCAAGAGATTAAACAAGTTTCATCTGATCATGCCGCCTCATTTCAAGATGACGTCAGTCTCATCGATCCAGGCCCGCGTACATCACCGGGATTGGTTGGCCTCCATCGATTTGCAGGACGCATATCTCCATATACCTATTCATCCTCGTCGTCGGCGATTCCTTGGTTTCACCATCAACGATCGTCGGTTCGAGTGGCAAGTCCCCCCGTTTGGAGTCAACATCGCTTCATGGCTTTTTACCCGTATCACTTCACCAGTCATGGCGTTTCTCCATCTACGGGGCATTCACATCGAGGTTTATATAGACGACATCCTCTTGTGGGCTGCGGACAAGTCCCTACTCAACGCGCAGGTCCGTTTCACTCTGCTCGTTCTACGTCATCTCGGGTTCATACCTCACCCTCAGAAGTCAGAGTTGGTTCCAGCGCAAATTCGCCGTTACATCGGGGCTGTGTTCAATACTCGTCAACAATACAGTTTTGTATGGGATGGACAAAACTGTACCATAATTTTTCTGCTTTCAACGAGTCAGTCGATGGGTGAATCATCGCCGATCGATCCCACTTCCCCCACCCCGTCAGTATTGAAATATAAATATATTTATAGAATCCAGATGGGATGAATATCCGGGATGGTCGACTGACTTTATGGGGCCTACTGTCTGTCCTAGATAATATATCCGAGATGTTTTCATCGGTATTCGGAGACAATTTATCGTACGGTACAACATTGAAACTTCACACAATATATAAACTAAAAATACTAATTTTTCCCCCATATTCCATTAAAATCTGTTGAGAATTGACAAAAATCAGCAATACCTCCCATGTTATTTTGGGACCACGATGGCGTTGATCTGCTCAGGGGCCAGCTCTCGTGTGGTTTCAGCACACACGGAGAGCAAAAGGTTCATTGAATTGGTTTCAGTTCCCACAAAACACATTCTTTAAGATGATGTGATCTTTCATGTGACTTGAAAGCGACGTTAAATTCTATTCACTCACTCTTTCATGTGACCGGGCTCGTTTAAAAATGGCCATTTTGAACAGTCGTGCGTATAAATAATCTGAAAAGCAGGGCTTCGTTTTTAGCACGAGTGATAGCTCACCTGCGCACAAACACTCCCGTAAATTCATGTCACGAGATTGAGTTTTAGCTCGCGTAAACTGTCAAATTTTATATTGTATTATATTGCAACCACTCGCCTGACTTTCAAATACCCTCTCCTCAATATTTTGACGTGAGCTATTTTTAGCTCGCGCACTAATTCTAAACACGGAGCCCTGGAAAAGATGCGTTCCTGTCTAATAAAACGGCTGAGCTGTTAGCTCCGTTCGCCGCAAATGTTGAGAAGTTGGCCTTGCGAGGTGAAATTATCAAACAAGTTTGATATTTTCTCTCGGCCTCACGAGGCCAAAAACTCACCAAAAACTGCTCGCACACAAGACCTAGCCCCTGAGCTGACAGGCAGTTGAGGCCGTTAGCTATTTCGTCTGGTGTGGGATCTTTACGACTGGGCTCTCATTCATCATTGTCATCTCAATGCTCGCCATGTCCCGGGTCGGCTCAATGTCTCAGCGGACCGCCTGTCTCGTCCCGACACCGTCCTTCAGACCGAATGGCAACTTCATCTGGAGGTTTTCCGTCAGATCTGCAGCGTCTGGGAGACCCCCTTGATCGACCTGTTTGCGACGAGGAGCAATGCGCAGCTTGCCCTCTTCGTCAGTCCGATTCTGGACCCTCAAGCCTTCGCCATCGACGCTCTTTCAATCAACTGGGGCAACTTCCTGGCTTATGCCTACCCACCCTTGGCCCTGATTCAGGAAGTTCTTCAAAAGATTTCTCAACACGACTGCGTCGTTCTGCTCGTGGTTCCGTGGTGGCCTCGTCGTCAGTGGTTTCCGGTACTGGTTCCACTTCTCACTGCTCCGCCACGTCGTCTTCCAGTTTTGCCCACCCTGTTGCGTCAACCTCACGGGATATTTCATCACAACCCGCGGTGGCTCAACTTACACGTCTGCAGACTATCCAGAGAGCACTCACAGTCCAAGGATTTTCAGCAGAAGTTGCACAGACGATGGTTTCAGCCAATCGATCTTCCACATCACAGCTCTATCAAGCGAAATGGGCCTATTTCGTCTCCTGGTGCCAAGAACGTGATGCCGATCCCGACTCTGCCTCTATTTCCTTAGTAGCTGACTTCCTCCTTCACCTTCATCGTGATAAGAAGTTTCAAATCAGCACCATTGAGGGGTACCGATCTGCCTTGGCTAGGGTTTTACGTCTTTCTACCGGCATCGACATTAGTCTAAATGACAATATCTCTGCTCTCCTACGGGCTTTCGCCTTACAGTCTCGCCGTACTCGTCAGCTGTGCGAAGTGGGATATTGGTGTGGTTCTTTGTGCCCTGATTCGTCCGCCCTTCGAACCTTTACAGTCCGCCTCTCTTAAAGCTGTTTCTTACAAAACTGCTTTTCTGGCGGCTTTTGCTTTGGCGTCTAGAGTTTCTGAACTTCATGCTCTGACCTGGACGGCGGATTGGTCTCGCATTTCCTTTCGTCCCGTCCCTGAGTTCATTGCCAAGAATGAGGCTGTGCGCCAAGGTCCGTGTGCTCAATGTTTGTACTCCATCCCTGCTTTATCAGACTTTGTTCGTGACCTTGAGGACGACTTACTGTTATGCCCTGTACGAGCCATACGTCACTATCTCACTCGTACCGATCCTGGTCGGGGCTCTCGTCATCTATTATTCCTGTCTCTTCAGCCATCCGCAGTGCATGACATTACCAAGAATACTATTGCTTCTTGGTTGAAGAAGCCCATTAAGTGGACATATCAACTTGCCATTGACGCTCCCCCACTTTTGTCCTCTGCTTCTTCCCATGAAATTCGTGCCATCGCTACATCATGGTATTTATGGAAGAACTTATCCCTTCATGACATTGTCCAGTCCTGTGCATGGACGGCAAATTCCACGTTCACCAATTTCTATCTGAGAGATATGTCAGTACAATCAGATAGGGTGACCACGCTTGGGCCGCTGGTGGCTGCCCAGCACGTGGTCGAGTAACTTTAAAAAAAAAGGGGGGGGGGCATTTTCGTTCAGCGCAGCAAGCCAGTCAATCAGCCAGCTTGCTGCATCATCTCATCTCTGTCATATCATATGTCCACCATACTACATGATCACCTAAGAGAAGCAATAGGTCAGCCTGCCAGCTGCCAACTCACAAGTCATCTTTCAAGGCCTGACACAAGGGTGAGTTTTGGTTTTTCTTTTTTTAGGTATACTTTGTGTCACTTTCAGGTTTAAAGTACAGAGAGTTTGGTGCATGAGGGCAACTATGACCATCTTACTAGATCATCTCAAGAGAGACAGCTGCTGTCAACTCACAAGTCATCTTACAAGAACTGACACATTCGTGAGTACTACTTTCTGGTTTACCACTGTCAGCAACAGGGACTAAAGTACAGAGAGTTGACGTAAGACGGTTTGTGGACTAAAGAGTGGTATAAGATGGGCACCTTGTATGCAATGTTGGCGGGACAAACATGACCACTTCTCGTCATACACATGGATGAGTACATTCAACTATCTATTATGATTACTCCATGACTACCCACAGCGTCTCCGACCAGGGTCCCTCTTGTCGAGTACTAGTGTGCCATGTCCGTGATCATCTCAGCGGTTCCTCGGCCTGCTATTGGAACTACAACAAGGCCGAGGTGCCCACCTCCTTATGTTGGTAGTGAGGCATAGCAAAAGCAGGTGTAGATTTGGGTCACAAATATTAAACATTTATAAACAATGTTAGTATTTGTAACCAAATCAAACCTGCTTTTGCTTTGATTACCCTCCCATCCTGCCCCTCACTCCACGGCCTTGCACATCACACGTCTCGGTCTATAAGAGCGAGAAAGAGGGAGATTATGGATTGGGCAGAGCTTAAGTAACCTAGCTGGGCTGAGAGAGCTCCCTAAGCAGGGCCTGAATTTTGACGCGAATCCGCGAATCGACTCGCGTAAAGATTTGCCTGCTATGTAAAATAGAGAATCTAAGTTGATTCGCCTTAAGGCCGACACTAAAAATCTATTTATTACCCAAAAACGGGAAACGTCAGATCAAGAACGAAATTCTCTGGTACTGCTTTCGTTTTCATGCCAAGGGAAATAACTTTGTCTAATTTTTCCATCTGGATGTGTGTCCTCCCTAACCATTGGCTATAGGTTACTGTGTTGACCAATCGCTGAGCTCTTTAGTTCCATGTCCACGTTGCGCTTGACAACGGATTTGCACTCCTCTAGTCTTCGTAAAAATGGCGGACTGTGGGCAAAGTCGAAAAGGCGACAAATTAGCGTGAGCGCGCTGCAAAAGTGGGAGGTCGAGCTTAAAGATCAATTCGATTTTACGTTTAACGACACTGGCGATAAGGCGATTAACGCCATATGTAAAGTATGCCAAAAGTATTGCGAAAAAATACGAGCCAAATACAAAGGCAAAATTGTCAACGACGTGCTCAGTTAGGCCTACGGTTTGAGCGGCACAACGTACCTGTTGAAGCCGAATTTGGCATGTCATGTTGAATCCGACGTGCATACAAAATGCACGGAAATCGAAACTGGTGAACCAGTGAACAAGAAACAAAAAACCTTACCAGAAACTTTCGGAGGTGCGAGAATTCTGACAAAAAATGCACTGAAGCCTTTACTATGCGCCAGCGTTTATCTACTGTCTGTCCGATACGTTTTTGGCGATATTTCGGAGACAATTTATTGTAAAACATTGAAACTTCACACAGTATATAAACTAAAAAATACTAATTTTTCCCCCACATTGCATTAAAATCTGTTAAGAATTGACAAAAATCACCAATACCTACCATGTTATTTTGATCTGCCAATGTTATAACTTGCAGGCTTGACGTCAAAAAATAACCCATAAATCTCCCATCTAATTTTTTGTTGTTGTAATTTGTTGAGAACCACTGGAAGAATTGATACTTGATACTTTGCAATAAAATTATTACTTTTTAGTTCTACTGAGTGAAGTTTCTATGCCCTCCGATAACTTGTCTCCGAAATATGGCCGAAAAAATCTCGGATATATGTCTAGGACAGACAGTAAGGCGAAAAGAAAAGCCTTACGACCAATTTGCAGAACAGAGCCACCGTTACTGGATGAGTTACAGGTGTAACTGTGAAACAAAGAAAATAAAGTCTTTCTTTTTTCATGAAAATTATGTTTTTATTTCAGTTCAGTTCAGGGATGCAAGACTGTAATCAATACCAGAGATGGGAAGTACTTGATAAAATTCAAACAAATATCAGGGGAATTTGAAACCCGAAATTTCCAAATCTCGACATGAGAATCTTGATTCTCGCAGATCCTTTATGCGAGAATCAACTTGGATTCTCCTAAAATTTAACGAAATTCAGGCCCTGCTAAGGGGAGACAACTTTTCGTTTTTAACTATTTGTAGGATTCTTCCTAAAGGGAGATAAGGCATAGCAAAAGCAGGTTTGATTTGGTTACAAATACTAACATTGTTTATAAATGTTTAATGTTCCTAGATGGATGGACAGTTGCGTAGGATTTTGAATCGCCCGGCAAAGGTAAAAAATTGCACAAATTTACTAATTTGACGACGGGAATATATACATGGCAGTGTGACTATGCGTCACAGGACCTACGAAGTAAGGTAGGCATTAGGACAGGCACTGAGCTCTTGGCAATCCCCCCCCCCCCCCACCGCCCCAAGTTGAAACCAGCCTATATTAAGATGGGCACATGCAGCCCAAGTCAGAATCACCAGAGATTTTCATCAAAAATCACCAGAAATTTTCGATTAAAACAGTAGTGAATATTTTGTTGAAGATTAAAAGTGATGGGATTGAATGAATAGTTTACCAGTTACTGTGCTGATGTGAATCTGTGACACACCAACACACTCTGTGGCAGTGATTCTGTGACACACCAACACACTCCGTGGCAGTGATTCTGTATCCCTTAATCAAGGAATCAAAATTTGAAATGACAAGAAAAATTTAGACATAATTACACATGTAATGTTTTTGTTTAAATTATATCCCAGTGTGATATATAGTCAATATTCAAGAAGTACAATCAAAGTTACTTTATCTAGTTAAATTCTACCCAAAGAAAATAAATTAAGACCCTTTAAACATGCCGTCAATGCCAGATGTTGAGTTTTATACAGCTGTAGATCAGGGCTCTGGTTACATATATCATGTTTCCATACCCTTGATGCACAGAACAGCGGCAAAAACAAAGCCTCCTTGAACAACCTATCTTTATACAGGAAATTCTTAACCCAGAAATTACCATTCTCTCTCAAAAGAAAACAATTTACGCCAGGAAGGCCTTTTTTATTAAGCTAATTTTGTTAGGTAGGGGCCTACTTAGATTCAATAATTGTCATGAAATTTCTTTGGTTATATCTTAATTGCAACTATGTTTGTTCCTCAAACCTGACACGCTTGAGCTATACATGTGTAACACACTTTCATTTGAGAGTCCAGACATTCCACCATTCATGTGAACAAATTGTACTAAACATGGAATAATTAAATTCACACTACCCATTTCTACAGTATCAGTACTATGTTACTATCTGTAGCAGTTGAAACCCAGTAAAACTTAAACAACTAAAACCAGTAAAGAAATTTGTCTGTTGAATAACAGAAAATATGGTATGGAGATTTGAATGAGTAAACTACTAAACAACTTACATGATGCCAACAAAATGTCCCAACACAAGCTGATAAATTCCTTGGGTGGCTTGCAGGACAGCTTTGTTTCACCCTCAGTAAATTTTATCATTGTTGCTCACAGGCTAATCTGAAGGATGATACCAGATCTTTCTATGTTCTGCTGGGTTATTGCACCGGCTGACTTAATTGGTTGATGTAGGATATTTCATCATCAGTGGCAATTTGACCTTTTGAAGCCTGCATGATTTGGTCTGTGATGAAATGTTTGGATGTGAAATAGGATACGCGTTAAAGGCCACAGTTCTATAACAATATACTGAATTGTGTGTATTAAGAATGGCAAGTTGCCTGGTAATAGCAGTGTAGATGAATGCACTAACGAATGATGGAAAATTAGCATTTCCTATTTCATTATCCCATCACGTTTTGTACTGTGTTATAAAGGTTATGTCAAAGAAGCAAAGAAGTTCTATATCGATGTTTAGACTTGGGGTCGCTCAAATAAGATAGGAAACGTGTTGGTGTGAGAATTTGGAAATCGTAGAAAGAATATGTCCAATATGCCAAAATTCCATTCATGGGGTACATGTAATAATAGAACGTCCCGCTTATGATGAAATAAAATACGATGCCCGCTTTGAAATGTTTGCACTCTTGGGTGGTGACATGTCCGCCATGTCAGACAGGGACATTGTGCAGTGTCAAAAGAGCTAAATTTGTTTTGCTATTCTAGAACGTATTGTATATCAGTTAACATATAAAACGTAATATTGATGAATGTTGTATCTCATAACTCTGATAAGGCCATCCTTAAAAATATGTTTGTTGGCTGTAACCCGACCCTACCTCAGGAAGTTGGGTCGGTAGGTAGGTAATTTTTTTTTTTTTTTTTATATCAGGTTTTCCTTTTGGGGAAGCTGGAAGAGGTTAGTGTGATTTAGTTCAGATACTAAGCAGGTCATTTGAAATATTCTTTTTGTCTGGCAGCAAAATTATTTCAGTATAGAAAACTAGTTATCTTCAAGGTATAAAGCAAGATAATCTTAAATTCAGGCTTGTGTACCTGTTTTATTTCTTAGAAGACATCGACATCCTTGAACACATTCTTGACAATGACTTGACAATGACTAGTGACTAGCTGGTCAAAAAAATAAAAAATATACCACTACCAGACAAACTTTTGCCAAAATTGTGACAGGAAATAAAAAAATCCTCTCCGTGTTATACAGAAGGTTGTTCATTATACCATTTGGAGTTGAGAAAATTACCTCAAATTAATCATTAACATCATTACTGCCCTTCCTCGTCGCAAATTTATGGTGTGCTTTTATTGAATACTTAGGTACTTCCTTTATTCTGATTAGAAGTACATCGTAATTTAATTTACTGACAACAATGAGGCAAATACTAAGATTCTAACCTGTGTGTCTTCGTGGAATTTAGTCCGAGGTGGAATTCTGACAAGCGTATTTGATGCCGACATCGGAACGTCAAAATTAAGCTGACGGCACCATCTAATTTGTCAAGACCGCTGAAGCCACCGACACTATATCCATGGCTTCATCGACATAGAGGGTTATAAAGTTTCCGTTAAACAACAAAGCAGTATAGATTTTCTGCATTTAGGCACACTGAAGTTTTCTCGGATAAAAGTAGAAATCCAAACATCGTTGTTGTTGTAACATCGTCAGTCTCAGAATCTGTTGGTATACAGACCCACGTGGTGCATGGTGACAGTCCTAAACATGTCTATGTTCCAAGTCGATTCGCGACAGAGCTCTTTATGGCAGGTTTTAATAACCAACCGTTTTGAAATATTTTTCCCATCCTGTGTTTCTGTTGCCTCTCGATGTGTTTATTGTCCTCTCGACTCTCCATCAAACCCAAACACAAAACAGAAGGGGAACTTCCCGCCATATACACGTGGTCGATGAAAACTGCATTCCCCTACGGACTGGGCCATGGAAGATATGCCTTCAAAACGTGTGACATAAGCTCACATCGCCGACTACTGGAGAGTGAAATCCTGCTTGCTTTTGCTAGGCGAACGTTTTACATACGTTTACACGAGAGAGGAGATAGGGGAGATAATTCTGACATTGCAAAATAAAATAAAAAGATGACCGGTCGAAAAATCGGCGAAAAAAGTTTCCAGTCGGCGGATTTTTGGACAGTCGGTCGGGTTACGCGCAACAAACTTATTTTTAAGGATGGCCTAGAGCTGTAGAGTTTCTGAGTTATACAGCACCCGGTCACCCACCCATGTCTTGACCGGGTTCAACATCGCTTAACTTTGGTGATCTTACGAGAACCTTATGCATTGCATCATGGTTTCTTTTGGTGCAGCATAGCTCTGGTATAGCCTTGTTCTATACTACGTGAGAACAACGCTATGGCTGTAAACCAGTCACCAGATGGAGTTGTTGGGAAAATGCTGTATGGGCAATATTTGCCGAACCAATTAACCATAACCAATAAAATAATTCGATTCTATGTCCACTTACCTTTCATAAAAACACCTTGTTTATCAGCGACTGTCCATTTTTAGTTTTACAAGACGTCTAAACACGGACGAGGGGGGTAAAACTGTCCGCATCGCCGTTGTGCGTCTAGTGTTTATCGCGAGTTGTTGTGGCGCGTAATCAGCGTCCTGATCGATGCAAGATGGCGGCGATGTGGACAGTTTTACCCCCCTCGTCCGAGTTTAGATCTCTTGCCAAGCTAAAAATGGACAGTCGCTGATAAACAAAGTGTTTTTATGAAAGGTAAGTAGACATAGAATCGAATTATTTTATTGGTTATGGTTAATTGGTTCGGCAAATATTGCCCGTGCAGCATTTTCCCAACAACTCCATCTGGTGACTGGTTTACAGCCATAGCGTTGTTCTCACGTAGTATGGAACAAGGCTATACCAGAGCTAGGTGCAGCAAGGCTTAATTGGGCCCTTGTTGAGCTATATGGCCAATTGAGCTATTGTTCCTGACATGTTAAATTTCAGTAGGGTTTAGTTTGTTGAGAGTTGTTGTTGTTTATCTGTAAATCCACTCTTAACTCGATGGGTATTTTTCACTGGTGCTACAAGAAAAAATCACATGGTGCTAAAGAGGGAGAGAGAGCCGAGGGATGTCAAAAACAACAACAACAACATTTTATTAGGTAATTTTTACTTTGATCACATGCAAATAAAACGGCTGTATTGTCTCGTCAAACTATGTCATACCTGTACATAATTACTCTCACAGTACTGTGCCACCTTCTCAAGGTTATTATAACTGTCCTGGAGGCTTTGTCGGCCTTCGGGAATTTCGCCGTCGATCAACTGCAACAACTCCGTGGCCATTTTTGGACGATTTCGCTTGGGGCACTTCCTAGGGTTTGCAAATATTGATACTTCATATTAAAGCGAAAGCGGATCGACATGCATAACAAAAACAGTGCGGTCGATGAGATTATTTCCCTCCGTTGCAGCCCGTATGTTGCGTTCTTTAGCTGTACCAGCGAAGATACGAAGCTTATTATCCACTTTTTGCAGGGTATGAGATTATGTAATCAGTATATTCTGCCTTACATCTCTGTATACAGTCTGGATATGCATGGGAGGAAGAGGGCTACCGCATCTTTTATTCAATGATTTTAAAAAGAATATCGACAGCGTAGAATATCCATATATGGTTAATGCATTAAACACATTCAACTTTGGTGAAAATATAATTAAATGGGTAAAACAAAACGAATAGTTGCGTGGTACAATAAACTTTGTCTCGATGAAATGGTTTTCCATCGAGGAGTGGGACAAGGATGTACATTATCGCCATTTATTTTGTGATTTGTGCCTAAATGTTAAATTCTGCAATCAGGGCAAAGAACTATATATCTGGTATCAAATTAAATGGTAAAGAGGTAAAAGGAGTATTTCTCAAATGACACTACTCTGATACTTAGAAACTTATATACGCTCTATTAATGATTCTCTAATTTCTAATTTTATAATTTACAACTCAGTACAAACAAGTTAAGTATAAAAAAGTCCTTTTTCATTAACATAAATAAATCTTCAGTTATCTGGTCGCATTCAGGTTAAATCTGAATCTCTTGGAATAATGTTATCGACAAAATACGGCAATTTACAGAATGAGAATATAGAGCATAACGAGAATAATATATGCATGGTCTGGTAGAGGTCTGGCCCTAATTAGTACCGGTGAATGTTTACTGGTTAAAGCGGAAGGTTTATCTCGATTGATATATCAGACCAGTGTCATTCCTGTTAATTTGAATTATTGTAAGCAGATAAACAAGAAATTGATCCATTTTATATGGGGTTATGGCACAGAAAAAGGGAATTTAAGAATTTTTTTCTCGGGTTTGTCAAGAATGCAGTCTAGAACTATAACAATTATAAATTGTAGGGTAAATTAGAAAAAAAGCTTGCCAGAAGGCAATCGGGAATCAATTATTTGTGGGAAACAATGTTATTATGATGAGAAATAATGCAATTTTTGTTATCAAGAATTTAAAAAAAAACTGTGCCTAATCGAAGCAATCAATTCTAAACATCGACAATGCGGTAAGTCACGTTTGGAATCTCCCTTACGCGGTTGAAATTTGAAAACAAAGTAAAAAAAAATCCGTTCAAAATTTTAAATAAGATTTAACCCTCGAATGATTTAAGAAATAATGTTTTCATAGGCGTGCTCAATGGTTATTTTACGCACGGTTATTTTACGCACGGAATTCGCCCTTGCCCTAAAATATAAACTTCCCCAAACTAACCGTGCGTAAACTATAACCATTGAGCACGTATATGAAAACATTATTTTTATTCTATTGTACTATTCAAATTGATTATCAACAAAGATTATAATGTAATGTTGAAAAAATATGGTAAACCTTGACATTCTTTCTTCCTTTTGTTGAAAAAAACAACTGGTCCACTGATATTGCATGATGCTCCCGTCTCGGTTGGCATGTTGCCGAATTATCAGCGGACGAGTGTATGTGGTCTCTCAAATGGGGAGTGATTCTGTCAGCTGCAGCCAGGCTTTGTGGAACATATACATGGATATATTTGTGTCGCTTTGATAATCAATTTCGTGCACGATGGAAACCAGTTAAACTTCTTGTAATATATTTGTTTGTCTTATTCGATTGTGACTTGTATGAAGGCAGGCGTCCCTTTTCTCACGCGACTTGCAAAACAGAATCCCCCAAATGGACACCTGCACATGCACATACATTTCACACAACTGTGCTATAACACGCAATAAATGGACAGTTAGAAAGTTGTTATAGACGCAAGTGTTATAGAATATTTATTTAAAAACTGTACTGGATTAGACAATTTGACCACAATGATTTAGAATGTTAAAGGTACTTTTTGGATCATTTTTTTTAAATAGCTGGATCACTGTCTTGGCTTAGATTGATCCAAGGTTCAAGTACCATATTTGGGGGGAGGGGGGGGGGGATAGGTGGATTCAGACCTAATCAACTTTTTTCTGCTTTATGTAAAGATTTATGTGTAAAGATGTCACGTCACCAAGTCGCCATCATCCGAACGCATGGCACGATCATACGTAGAAACCTTTGCTCTTAGCCATGTTGTAACGGGTGCTATCTGAGTATATTAGAGCGGTTCCCAAATGATCGTATCCCATTGGTCCCGTGACATCCGACTTCGGCGCAGTCACATTCATATAACGAAGACACACCTCCAGAAAGCGATCGATTGAAATGATCCCTTGGTGGGTCTCGAAGTGCCCCCATCACAAAATAAAAAACATATCATTTTCCTGTGCACTTCCGCCGATTTTAATTTTTTCAAATATGTTAGGCCGTTTGTAATATGATTTTTCTTAAGAAAAACAAAGAAGCATGCTCCATTAGAGTGAGAAATAAAATAGCTAATTCGCACAACTTCGTTTTCGTCTCGCGTATAGAATCCCCAGTCTTGCGCCTCGTGAAACTGACATGTCTGATGTCTGAGAAATATTTAGATACAGTTAATTTCATTGGCTCGTTTAAATGGGGCGGACATGTGACTTGATGCTTTGGGAACAACTTTCGAACAGGATTATCTCCCTCGAAATAGGTGGCGCCGTGTGAAATACATGCCGAATCATAGCGATAAGCTAAGCGTAGTGTTAAGTGAAACGTAAAAAGCCATTAGCAAGCTAAGATGCAAGTCGCCAGTTTTTTGTCAAGTCTACAAGCTATTTTCAAGAGGTCTTAATGACGCAAAAAAAAAAAAAAAGTAAGATATATACTGATTTCTTGGAAATATTAAATTGGTTGAATATTTTAATATTAATTCTGGTGAAGATTGTTTCTCAAGCAAACGCTGAGATTGGTAACAAATTTCTGATGAACATTTTAAACTGATACAGTTGTATACTGTTGCAGACTGTTTTGCAATATTTCATCATTTCTCGCAGTTGGAGCCATAATATTACATTGTTGCAAATCATCAGTTATATTGTACACTTTTCTGCAACATTTTGGAGGCGTGTCGTCATTTCCATGTGATTGACTTTCAGTGAAAATAATGTAAGGTCTATGTTCTCCTGTTTTTATTTCCTGTGTATTGTAATTTTGCTTTATTCGAAATGAGAAGGGAGAGTATCGATGTTTTGTCATGTTGGGAGTGGGTAGTCCCTGGATCAGATATAAAATTACCAATCTCAGTATTAAACCGCGATGGTATGCTCACGGAGATTTTCCTTGGCCTAATGTTTACCCAGATTGTAAAAGCACGAGCAGCATGATATAGCTATATATACAATATAGTACAATACAAATAATTTTATATCCTCGGAAATACAATATTGAGAACGCTAGCCCCAAGGAGCTAATTTATCCGAGCTGATAAAACAAAGCAGATAACAGTAAAAACATTGACTAGATGAAACTATACAACTGGCTAAAACGAGTCCGGGACAATTGCCCTTCCGGGCATTTGCCCAACCTGACAATTGCCCTGAGGCTATTTTCCCACCCTGACATTTGCCCAGCCCGTGTTATCCACAAGCGGATATTTCTTAGTTCATTTGAGATGTTTACAAGCGCTGTATTTTAAAATAAAGAAATAAAAATAAATAAATAAATGAATAACAAGGAGAGAGCGGAAGGAGATATAAATAGAAGAGAAGAATTGACTATGTACAAGTTCATCGGTCACTTCTGGTTAGGTTATACTTGTAAATATTTGTTCATTATTTATTGTAGTCGCGTGGGTGATTCCTTTGCCTTTGTACCCCTTCATACACACAAAGCCGCCCAGAAAAAAACTTGGAGAACAATAGGCGAGTTCTTCCAGAAATCTGTGCCTGTAACAGTGCTTGGAGTGTGTATCAGTGTACAGGATGGCAGGCTGCGTCCTATATTGCTTCAAAGTAGAACAAACTGAATTCTACAAAATGATCACGATTACTTCGTGATATCGATAATATATCACGTTTGAAATAACTTTGTAATTCTCTCCATATAAAACTCCAGTACAGTTGTTTCATGTGCCGGGTCACCGTTACATAGGGAGACGTCATAATGTATTCGTATTTCCTAGCACAAAGGTCAACAATGCCGTGCACGATAATAGAGGTGTGTGCGGTTTATGATTCGGCAATTTCACTGTGCATGTCATATGAGCGTCCCTCCGACTGTTATTACTTTTACGGCATCAATGAACTTTGTGACAGTGAGCATGAATACATTATGACGTCTCTCTATGTAATTGAGGCCCGGTACATGAAACAACTGTATTGGAGTTTTACATGGAGAGAATTACAAAGTTATTTCAAGCCTGATATATTATTGATATCACGAAGAAATGATAGTCATTTTGTAGAGTTCAGTTTGTTCTACACGATGTAAAAAAGAAAATTTATGCACAGTTAACTACTGATTTTTGACAACCTCCAAAGTAGACGACTAATTGAAATGGACAGACTTCAGATCTGCATCGTCTTTCGCCAAAAATCCTGGTGCAATGGGGAATTCGGGTGTCTGCAGACAACCAACAGTAAATAGATGAGTGGGCCTAGACTATGGTGAAAACTCAACGGGCGTGGAGAATGCCATGAGGTAACTTCTGCGGACCGCGTACCG
This sequence comes from Hanleya hanleyi, assembly GCA_036873755.1. NCBI lineage: Eukaryota > Metazoa > Mollusca > Polyplacophora > Lepidopleurida > Hanleyidae > Hanleya > Hanleya hanleyi. The sequence goes on from JAVTVY010004375.1 coordinate 26,623, forward strand.
GAATTCGTGGAGAATCATTATTGTTGCGTCAGTTGTCATTTATAGGCAGATCTAGTAGAGGAGGCGTATGTATATCGATGTAGGTCGTATAGAAAGCATTTTTATGACATCCACTGTCATTGCGGTGTATGAAAAGGTAGGAAATAATTTTATTCTTGAGAAAAATATATATATAATCACAACAACATCGACGAAGACACTCACTGCTACCCAAGCCACTGTGGATTGTATACCAGTGTCTTTGGGTGTAAAAAGTTTATTCACATGAGATGGGTTGAGTTTGTTAAAACATTTAAACGCCTCAACTGTAATAGTTCGACAGTCTGGACAATTCTAAACTTGGTTGGTGAGCTTTTTCAAGTAGAGAGTCGTACGTAAGAAGAGTTAAAATCGTTAAAAACATATTTCAAAGCTCTGAACTGTAACTTTTCCAGTCTTGTGCTATTTACTTTGCCACACGAGTGTAAAACAGCTGGGGAGTAGTTAAAATTACATCAAAATTACACAACCTGAATGATTTATAGAGTGAAAGTCCGTGTTTGTTGGTCCAAGTTGTGGGCTAGTCTTTTGAGTACCGTACATTGAGTTGCTTGCTTGCACTTTTGATGATATGGGATACATGTTCATTGAAATTAAGCCTGTTGTTTATTTGGACCCCGAGTAATTTGGCACTTTTTGGGGTTCCATTATCTGTTCGTTGTGTATTGTCTTGTCGGTCATTGAAGTCACTGATGATTAACTACAATCTGTCACTATTATTATTTCCCATCCTTGTGTACTTTCAATTATCGTCGTCTGAAAAAGAATAAGACTTCAAGAATATGGGTATAGATGAAGGGGAAGATGTCCAGAAGGCAAACAGTCCAGAAAATGTCCAGAATGGATAATGTCCGAAGGGAAAATGGATCTATATAGGATTGCTTGGATGAACATTTGCCTGTTTTGAAGTACATTTAGTATTTTAGTAAATAAGTTTTGCGTTCTCACTGAGTAACTGATACAAGGATTTCGGTGTGGAGAATTGGAATCCGCTTTCATATACGGTCACAGTGAACATTTTCAAGCCTATCATTCGCCTCACGACGTCACGAAACGGTGAAAAGGTCGATATGGCTGATCGAGAGAAACATTGAAGGTAAGAAAATTTGTGTGATTTTATTTGTTCCTTCACTTTGACAATGACCAGCATGTGACACAGGCACTCTTCATATGTCAGCATTACCAGTTCCAGTACCGTATTAACTGTTACAGGGTTATGGTGTTGGAAACTGGGGTCTCACTGACGCCGATGCAGTCACACTTGCATCACTTGTGACTTCGTTGTGCTCCACAAAAAAAAATAACATGAAGAATGAAAACGTAGTATACGGGAATTTTTTTAATTTTTTTTATGATCACGTATGTTGTTTTCAAACTGACACTATACACTGCTATAGCAAACCAAGCAATATTGGCTCCTCACTGTTATTGTGTGGGCCACCGATCTATTTTGAATCCTTCAAAAAGAAGATGAGAGCTGTTACTGCAGATTACATGGCTAACCACCAACAGGTCGGGGAGATGTTGAAATTGGCTCATTCTGCCCAGTTTGGGTGAATGCCATCATAAATCCTCACCCCAATTAGGCTGTATTATCTGATTATTCGTAACCCAAAGTGTTTCCTCTGTTCATCCGAAGACCAAGACTGGAAATATAATAATGTTCAGCGCATATGTCCAGGACTCTATCTCTAGAAAACTGTAAAATTCATATTTCCAGCCTGTCAACGAAGTTTGTTGGAAGGTGGAGTATGTTATCAATAACAAAAATAAACACAAGACATGCAGATTACTTATCATTTTATAGTATTTTTTCAAAGTCAAACTCTCCTCCAAAACAACGACAGTGTGAGGGCTGTGAGGGTGCCATCTTTGTTTGATCTATTGGGAACTGCTAGATGAAATTAATCGATAATTCATATAATATGAGAAATATGCAATTTGGAGCACTCAAGCCATGTACATAGCCCGACTGGTAGTAACTAACACTCCTGTATTTAAAGCTTGAGTCAACAAAGTAAACACTTCCTTTTCAGAATCAGTGCTACTTCTCCCTCCAATACTGATATAATAATTCGATCCTGTTCATTGATATGGCTATCCTGAAAATACATTTCTTTAGCCTCCAGTGGCTGTGAAGCTTCCAGTTGTCTGGACGTGCATTTAGGTCAATTTTCAATGAGTAAAATCACAAATTATCTCTTGGTTAATGCTCATTTTTATCTCGCCTTACGATGTAAAGGGGAGATATTGTGAGGGGGGGAAAGAGGATGTCGTCGTCGGTGTCCCCTGCCTGAAAATGATAAGGTTTTTGGTTTAGCAAGTTCAAAAAAAATCTAGACAAATTAGAAAAAATATTTAAAAAATAAAAAAAATATGGGGGTGGGTATGCCACCTGGGGGTACTACCCCTGGGGTGCTTCAATGTTAAAATCCCTATGATAGAGTTTTGCGTTTAGCTGAAGTGCACATGTACATCTGTACTTATAAAGTTTGTTGCAGTTGTCAGCTGTCATTGGATGATTATGAAACTTGGTACACATGTTTCTTATGATTAGAGGATGTACCTGTGCTATTTTTGAGAAGAAATATTAATTTTTCTCCAAATTATGGCAAATGAATGAGTTTTCTGTTTAGGTAATTGTACATGTAGGCCTCTACGCGTGTACATGTACATGGTAAGTTTGCTGCAGTTGTCAGCTGTCACTGAATGATTATGAAACTTGGTACACATGTTTCTTATGATTAGAGGATGTACCTGTGCTATTTTTGAGAAGAAATATTAATTTTTCTCCAAATTATGGCAAATGATAAGAGTTTTCTGTTTAGGTGAATTGTACATGTAGGCCTCTATATGTATACATGTACATGGTAAGTTTGCTGCAGTTGTCAGCTCTCATTGGATGATTACAAAACTTGGTACACATGTTTCTTATGATTAGAGAATGTACCTGTGCTATTTTTGAGATGAAATATTAATTTTTCCCCAAATTATGGCAAATGATAGAGTTTTGCGTTTAGCTGAAGTGCACATGTACATCTGCACACCACAGTTTGCTGCGGTTGTCAGCTGTCATTGAATGATTATGAAACTTGGTACACATGTTTCTTATGATTAGAAGATGTACCTGTGCTATTTAGGAGAAGAAATATTATTTTTTGAGGGTTTTGTCTAAGTAATCTGCCAATAATAATGTACATGTATATACATGTACACCTGTACATGGAAAGTTTTCTGAAGCTGTCAGCTTTCATTGGATGAGTTTGACACTTGCTACCCAAGTTCAATGTGATTCGACGATGTGCATGTGCTATTTAAGAAATATGACATTAAATATGAATTTTTTTCCTAATTATTGCAGATTAGACTTTGTACCTTTCCATTGATAAGGTTTTTGTTGGGCAAAAGTTTACATGTAAATCTGTACATGGAAAGTTTGTTGAACCTTTCGTGGGATGATTATAAAACTTGGTGGACATATTTCATGTTTTCCTAGGTCACAGCTCTCCCGCAGTGATCCCACACGGGACTGACCTATCCAGCAGTAATCCCAAATGGCATTGGCCTATCCAGCAGTAATGCCACACGGGACTGACCTATCCAGCAGTAATCCCAAACGGAACTCAACTATCCAGCAGTAATCCCAGACCGAACTGGTCTATCCAGCGGTAATCCCATTTGGGACTGGCCTATCCAGCAGTAATCTCACACAGGACTGACCTATCCAGCAGTAATCCCAATGGCACTGGCCTATCCAGCAGTAATGCCACACGGGACTGACCTATCAAGCAGTAATCCCAGACCGGACTGGCCTATCCTGCAGTAATCCCACATGGGACTGGCCTATCCAGCAGTAATTCCACACAGGACTGGCCTATGCAGCAGTAATCTCTCATGGGACTGACCTATCCAGAAGTAATATGACACTGGACTGCAATATGCACCAGTAATCCCACATGGCACTGACCTATCCAGTCATAATTCTACATGGGACTGACCTATTCCGCTGTAATCCCACACAGGTTTAGCCTATCCAGCAGTAATCCCACACTGGACTGGCCTCCTCAGCCGTAATCCCACACAGGATTGTCGTATGCAGCAGTAATCCCACACTGGACTGCCTTTGCAGCAATAATCGCACACAGGACTGTCCTATCCAGCATTAATCCCATACGAGACTCATCTATCCAGCAGTAATCCCAGACCGGACTGGCCTATCCAGCAGTAATCCCACTTGGGACTGGACTATCCAGCAGTAATCCCACAGGGGACTGGTCTATCCATCAGTAATAACATGGGACTGGTCCACCCAGCAGTAATCCTACACAGGACTGGCCTATCCAGCAGTAATCTCACATGGGACTGAACTATCCAGCAGTAATCTCACACTGGACTGCCCTATGTACCAGTAATCCAACGGCACTGACCTATCCATCCTACATGGGATTAACTTTTGCCAGTAATCCCACATGGGACTGATGTTATTGTCTGTACCAGATAATCTGTTCCAGACATTATTGTCTGTACCACATCACCTATTCCAGACCTTATTGTTTGCTCTACATGTATGCTTTCAATACTGCTGCACCTTCGGCGGATGACCCCGCAAGGCGAGATGTTGGGGTTCTCAGAACGCTTGTTTTGTGAGTGGATACCCTAGGGGGTGGACGATGTTTAATATGTACCAAAAGGGAGGTCAGTGGCCTACAAATCAGGAAATCATTGAAAACTGCGAATTTTTTTGGTGATACATTAGGGGGAGACAAGATGATTTGTGAGACTTGAGATACCAACCTTGGAGCATTTTTAGGAGACTTTTTGCTTTTAGGAGACATTACCTTAAATAAAACAAAGTAGATAGGCTGATATTTCCATCATTAAATAACCCAGTCAGAATATAAAAAGGAAAGTATGGTAACCTTTGCATTTCACCGTTAAACCATCTGAACAACATCCCTGTCTAAACCAAGACATATGCTGATCCAAAACATCATCTGTTTCTTTTTCTCTTATTTTGAATTTTATAGAAAGTCATCATTGCAAACATAGAAATAATGTACTTTTTTGTACAATTCACTACTTATTACAATTAAGAAGTATTGTCTGAACAATGTACTTTGTATCATTATAGAAAAGAATTCAAAGGCGAACATGGTAATTGTCTTCTCTTCGCAGCTACACAGTGGTGATGCTTGCCTAGTGGCGACCATCATCCATGAGGTGAAAAAGGTTTTCCTGGAAGAGCTGAAGATCATAGCCAATGTCCGACAGTTGTCACAGGAGTTCACCCGTCAGATGACCATGGTTGAGGACTGGCTCGACAACAAACCGGACCTCGAAGAAATACGGAATATTCGCAAAAATTTGCGCACGATGAAATCCAAGCTGCGCCACCTGTTGGCTGATAAAGAGGACTTGTTGGAGGTCAGAATATGTTATGTGGACAGAGTAATTTGTTCAATCAAAAAAATATGACACACTAACTGTTTTAATAATTGACATCCGCTATTTTGGTAGATACTTCATGTACTTCATGTCCGAGTCTTTGTGCAGCTGAAAAGGCTCAAGTCTAGACATATTGTTCTCTCCAGACTTGGCTATTGTATGCATTGTCTCATGAGTCTTACATGGAGTATGAACCGCTATTTTCGGAGTCGAAAAAACCTTGTGGCAAGAGCAGTATTCTTTACCTCCAGGAGGATAAGATGTTTTTATTCGGATAAGCTAATTCAGTTTTGCTGTTCATTTTATAAGAGAGCTGATCATGGATCATTTCAATGTTCTCTATGCTGTTCATAATACTGTAGTGTTTTTTTTTTAACTGGAAAGGAAAAAAATTACCTTTTTGGTTACTCACTGATGCCATTGTGTATCCTGGAAGTAGTATTTGTGCTTTTCTCAACATGCAGGGGTTGAAATGTTTTGAAAAACTTACTTGCCACATGTGGCAGGTGAAAATTAATTTTACTTGCCCTCACTCAAATTTTACTTGTACACAAAATAAATCGATGGCGGCATTTATTCTTTCCTCTGAACTAATGGATGCTATACAGTTCAAGGTGGAGGTGTCATGTGGACTCCATGACAGACAGATGGACAGGCAAGCTCTCTATAACAAATTTAAATAATCCCTGCATTAATTGCATGTCATGTTTTTCAAGATTCATGACGGCCTTCAGGCCTCTTGTTTTGTGGGACAACAGGCGAGTGACAATCACTCGCCTTATTTATTCTCAGGAGTGTGGTTAGCACACCTAAAATCACACCTTAAATGAGTCTAGGCGAGTGATGGGTTATCTCCCTTGATAATAGACGAACAATGACCAATAATGATGTGAAATTTGACAGCGAGTGGTTCTCCTGCAATTTTTCTTTTCAAAAAATGAGGTGGGTGTTTTTACCCCTCGGCCAAAATTTGGCCGAAGGGTATTGTCGTCGTCATGTACGTCCGTCCGTCCGTCCGTCCGTCCGTCCGTCTGTCCGTCTGTCCGTCACACCTTTCTCGTTACCAAGATATCTTTAGAACGACTTACCCTAGGCACACCAAACTTGCATTGCACATCCATATGCTCGTGCCCCAGAACCCTATTGAATCTGGACCTGATTGGTTGGAAACTTTGGCGGCCATCTTTAATTTATGCAAAATCATCACAGCTTTCTCGTTACCAAGATATCTTTAGAACGACTTACCCTAGGCACACCAAACTTGCACTGCACATCTATATGCCCATGATCTAGAACCCTATTGAATCTGGACCTGATTGGTTGGAAACTTTGGCGGCCATCTTTAATTTATGCAAAATCATCACAGCTTTCTCGTTACCAAGATATCTTTAGAACGACTTACCCTAGGCACACCAAACTTGCACTGCACATCTATATGCCCATGATCTAGAACCCTATTGAATCTGGACCTGATTGGTTGGAAACTTTGGCGGCCATATTTAATTTATGCGAAACCGTTAATCCTCTGTATCTCCGGTACCATTTCACTGTTCAGTGTGAAACTTAGTATAGATCATCGATGCATCAAGAAACTTCAAAGAAATGACCAAACCAGTTTCCCTGATTCGGTGGAAACCTTGGCAGCCATCTTTAATTTATGCAAAATCTTTAATGATATATATCTTTGATACCATTCAAGTGTTCTATACGAAACTTGGTATACAGCATCGATGTATCAAGAGACCTTCAATGTATAACCACATCAGTTCCTTTGAGTGGCGGGAAGGATGGGCGGCCATCTTTAATTTATGCAAAATCATTAATGATCTCTATCTCTGATACCGTTCAAGTGCTCGATGTAAAATTTGATATACATTATCGATGCATCAATAGACTTACGATAAATGACAGTTCTGGTGTTTCTGATTGGGCGGAAACCTTGGTGGCCATCTTTAATTTATGCAAAATCTTTAATGATGTATATCTTTGATACCATTTCAGTGTTCTATATGAAACTTGGTATACAGCATCCATGTATTAGAAGACTTGCAATGAATAACCACATCAGTTCTCCTGAGTGATGGGAAGGATGGGCGGCCATCTTTAATTTATGCGAAATCATTAATGATCTCTATCTCTGATAACTTTCAAATGCTCGATGTAAAATTTGGTATACATCATCGATGCATCTAAAGACTTATGCAATGAATACCGGTTTCTCTGATTGGATGGAAACCTTAGAGACCATTTCTAATTACAAAATTTTTCATAATCTGTATACTTGTCACTTGACTGCTTGGTGTTCCTGAAGTCTTGGTTCAAATTGAATACATTATGAATGGCTGGCGCCCAGAGCCGAGGGGTTTTCTGATGCGCAGCTTCGTATTTAAAATTTATTACTATTAATTTTTTTTGTTTGGCACACATGTTCTTTAAAAACTTTGAGCACCAGTGGAAAGTTGATGTCAACATTGATATGTCAAAGACAACTATTCCCCCTAATTTCTGCAATTAGAACTACAAAAAGCTTTGTTGTTGACTAAATCATGTGAACTTTAGATGGCATTATATAAAAAAATTTAGATCCAAGTAACACCCTTTTTAAAGAATGAAAATTTGAGGTGAGCTTAACCAGTATCCCAACTATATTTACTTATATTTATCAGTCTCCCCTTGTAAATTGCTGATTCCAATAAATTAGAATCAGCCACCAGAGTCCCATTGGAATTATCAATTAACTGAAATGTCTGCATAGAAAAACTTCAGCCTTTGAATAGAAGCCAAAGAAAAGAAACCAACAATATTATTTACCACTGGAAAAAAAACAACAGATAGTCCGATTCCGTTTCAGAACAGGTCCGACTTTTGCATGCACCGGACTACCGCGCAAGGGTTGAAGCGCAACCGGAAGTAAATTTGGTGCGGGAAATGTTGATAGAGAGAGGAGACCAACAACAAGGTCCGACAACAATGGCCAAAGATCGGCTTGAAATAAATTTCCAATGGATTATTTCTTGGATTGTCCGTTCCTTCAGATAGATCTAGACTTCTAAAAGGTATTTACGAAAATTGATCGCATTTTATCATTTTTGCCAGATAAAATCTTACTTGCCGCATGCGACAGGTAGATTTTTTTTCAGCTTGTCGCCGGAAAAATTCACTTGCCGGCGGCAGGTACGCAGGCGTTATTTCGACCGCTGACATGGCGTGAAATTATTATTTTTCATTAGACAGAAGAAGCCTCTACAGAAGATAGAACACACATGGATGAAGAACTGAAGATCCTGAGGAAAGATCTACACGAGACATTACTGAATGAAGAGGCTCTCCTGGTAATCATTCTATCACTTCCATCCTTGTCTTCGGACTAATATTCAAAGGAAGGGTTGGATACGACACAAGCTATTTGTGCAAACATCCATTTTTATCCCTTGGTCAAGTTTGGCCTTGGGTATTGTCATCATCATGTATGTACATACGTATGTCTGTTCATCTTCATTTTGTCGCGACCACCATATCTCAAGAAGGAGCACCAAACTTAACAGAACACAAATATGTGGTCACAAAAACAGAAGTTGATTGAACCATATTTTCCCTGGTCACCAGGTCAAACTGTGTCAGTTAATCACGATTTGCTTATTACCATCATATTTCAAGAATAACTATGCATAGAAGTACCAAACTTATGCATGTGGCCTTTAGCAAAATCAGTGAGATTGACCTATTCCCCCCCCCCCCCCCGAGTTACTGGGTCAAACTTACAATTCATCACTGTCTGCTTATTGCCATCATATTTAAGGTATGATGAAGCCTGTTCTTACTGAAATTACACAAGACGCAATCAAAAATGTTCTCGGGGATATAGTCATCTACGTACATCTGTTCATCTGTCTCTGTTTGAACTTGATAATGTTGTCTATATAAGCACTTTAATTGCATTTGTCTTCATTTGTAAGCATCCTGTCTGTGTCTTGTGGGCTGTCCTCTATTTTATAGGGTGGATGGTAGGGTATCTGGTTCCATGTTGCTTCAAAGATTTGAAACCGGAGCGCCACTTAACTGGGTGGTGCCATGTTGGTTCGTCGCGATATGACTGTAATTTTGTTGATAGCGACATTAAACTTGTCTCCCTTACTCACTCACTCCCTCTCTGTTTTCTCATTACCATCATATTTCGAGAACGAGTATTTCCAGGTACACCAAACTTACATCTCACATACATGGGGTCACGAAAAACAGAAGTCTATCGAAAATAAATCCGCTTGGCCCATTTTTTTTTAGGCCTACCAGATCAAGCAGTCGAGGGGTTATAAGTGCTTTGCACAGTTCATGTTCTGTGAAAAGAACGGGGACTATTCTGACACCCAGCTCTTAATGTTGGACTGATTGTCACAATGCCCGTATTCAGTCAGTCCCACTTGACAGTGACATCTGATTATCTGGAAATTTGAGTCCAGATACTCTTCGTTTTTATGCAGAAGCCGCATGGACAATGTATTTGATGCTGAACTGATGTAGATTATGTCAAAATGATTTGTTTGGCAGAGTGTATATGTGGCATTCTCCCGGAATTCTTATATCCCCTAAATATTATGTTTTTCAGATTAAATTGGCAGAGGTCGCTGATGTCCATTTCCCAGAGTTAAAGATATTACATCCTGACTTCAGCCTGGAAACGTATCTGGTAAGAACCATACATACGTAGAATGGCAATTTGACATTCAAAATACATAATGTCCAAAAAGTTGGCCTCAAGATTATAGGCTTTAATCAGAAAATTGGATTTTATGAACTCGACATCTGTATTCTCTCTCATTCTAATTTGTGTGACGTTTTTGGTTTTCAATTCAGACAATAGCTAGTTTATGTAGGAACTTGTAAAGTTGAGAGTCCAACCATATGCACCATACTACAATAATTCTGGAAATCTTGCTTGATTTTCAGAATTAATTTACAAAGAAGTTGCAAATCCAAAGTTGTTGAAATCATTAGAAATATATTCATTGTTTGTACAGAAATACAAAGGACTGTTGAAGACAGGGCGAGAGGTTGAACATTATGATCTGGTCCCGGCCATCGGTCAGACAGGAGTTTACAATGTCACATTCGATGAGAAAAGTGCCAGGCTGAAGGTATGATGCAGTGGAAGAAAGTATAATTTATAAGTTTATTGGCCACTGACACCTTCTTGGATTTCTGTGCCTCGTCATGTTATTAGTATTCCCTAGAGATGCCTATGCGTTTGTTAGTTTCTCCTTTCTTCTTCATTTTCCCACTTTTCTTGTCCGTCAGATAACTTTCCAATGCCTTTGTCAGTCAACTTCAGATTTGTTGTGCATATTTCTAGGACATGACAACTATTGTTTTTCAGCTCTGCCCAAAACTGGGAACTTTTTTTTTGCAATTTCTCTTGTGTGTGAATTTTTCTTTTGTTCAATCTTGTCTGTCCGATAACTTTTGATTGGAGTCTTTCCAAATTTGCTATGTGGATATCATGCCACACAATATGTCACTGCCAAAAGGTGGCGCCACCTGGGTACAAACTTTGTTTTCAGACAATAAAATCACATTGACTGAACAGATTCTTTCCAGTTTGTGGATGTCTTGCCAGAAGATATCACTTGGGATTGCATAGACATTCTCACACCCATAGGTGGCGCCACCTGGGGCAAACTGGAATTTTGTTTTCTGACAATAAAATTTAGAATGACTTGATGGATTCTTTCCAAATTTAGTTTGTATATATCGCTTCGCAAGATATCGCTTGGGGTCACACATGCCCACAGGTGGTGCAACGTGGGTCAACTTTGAATTTTGTTTCCACAAAGTGCAAATAAGAATAACTTAATAAATCTTTAGGTTCATGTATATGTTTAATTTACTCCATATGCAAATGCGATGCCATCTCAATCGTCTGTCTCTAGTTAACTTGAGAAATACTGAACATATTGTATAATGATAAACTGGTAATTCTTCATTTATTGGGTAAATATATGTTGATGAACTGTGATTATCTGACTGATAATGATTGATGAATGTATTGATGTAGCTGTTCATGATGACTTGTAGGAGTACCTGATTGAGGACAAGATCCATGTGTGTAAGGAGGAGTTCCTGGCTCGAGCGATGGACTACAGTAGACTAGACAGCCCTAATCTGGCTCCTCTACAAGCTGTCTTCTCCTCTAAGGTCTGCCTCTGCACCAGGCCACCTAGCCTCACAAATCGGGGAATACATTGTCCCGTTTGTAAATCTGTAATAATTTATTGTACAGCAATAACAGTTGGATAGTTCTCCTTTCCATATGCGAGGTTGACAAATGCACCTGACAAAGAGAGTAAAGCAAATGTTAATACTTTCGACAATCTTTATAATCATCTAAAATGATTGATCTGGAAGTAATTAATTGAATTAGTACTTTCATACTTCATATTCTTACTTGAAAGAGAAGGGCATAAACACAAAATTTGAACTTGCTCCAATTACCATGCTACCAATGTGTCGCGTAGTTTGTGTGCAGCAGCAACACTATTGAATTTAGTCAGTCTCCTGTGTGAAACTTGCCTGGTCTCTTCGGTGAAGCGTTTTCAACACCGGAATATCACTATTGCAAGTGGCGACTATTTATACTAGTCATTATCTCTTTATCAATTAAAACTTGAAAATATTCTCAT
>JAVTVY010004376.1:0-38784 GCA_036873755.1 Hanleya hanleyi
AGTTTCATTCCCTGTTCCAGTTCTGCGAGTACTTTCGTTCTTTCCTCATCCTTTCTCTTGTCCTCTTCCGCAAGGTTCTCTCGCTGGTATTTTCTCAACATTTGGGTACTTTCTTTGTACCAAGCTGAAATTAAAGATAAATGTGGATGATTTATCCAGTGGTAATAAACGCTGGATGCTTACGGTGTCGTCATCTGCGCGGATGCGCATTCGATAGGGAAGCGTATTGATGAAGTTTTGTCGATATGCATATTTGGCAATCATGGAACAAAGTGTGAAGTTACAGGGAAAGCTCGTGTATAATGCCCGAACAGGGTTATCTCCCATTATACCAGACTGAACACCCAACCAAAATTCAATTATTCATGTAGCCCAGAACCAAAACACTTAAACTCACATACGTAAATTACCAGGTCAATTTTATTTATCAAACATATTCAGTATAATGGTATTTGATTCCATCCTTTTTTCAAACATATATTCTGTTGGCTCTTGACAATGTGAACTGTTTTCCGATAACTAATTATGGGCTAATTAGGCTCAACATTGCTTCCTGATTCAGGAATAATTAGCAAAACATTTCAGAGAATCTCGCCAGTTTTAGGCCGCTCTCCGCGCAATCAAATGTCACAATATTCCTTCGCAGAAAATGCCAAAAGACGTTTGCGTGCCCAAGATGGCTGACGTATGGCAAAGATACGATTTGTATGGAAGGTATAGCCACGGTTGACCTGTGAGATATCGACACGTACGCGAAGTCGCTAGAGCTCGAAGTATGTTGGGGATTCACAATCCACCGGGATCGGGATGGTGGTAGTGGTGACGGTGGTGGTCGTGATTCACATATGGAGAAATTTTACAAATGTGAACTAATTATGAAGTAACGCAGTAACGTCCTCAGCACCCATCTCAACGCAGCGACACAATACTACTGAAAGTAAGATCCCTTACACATACGCACACACCTATATCTATCCCTTTATTGGCTGAGAATTAACAACAACAATGATTGAGCGTCATACATTTTATTATCCATCATGTACTCATATGTTTATTATGGTTTAACACTCTCGTCACTGATACTTCCCATCCTCGTTGTGCTAAAGACGTGTCACATTTTGTCTTCATCTCCGCTGTCCATTGGGCGTTGAGGCGCTGATTCTGGGAATCATTACAATGGATCCAATTGATCGTTCTGGGCCAAAGCCGTCCTCAGCGAAACACGATTCGTGGCGTTGGGATAGAAATTCGGAGTTTTCCCGTCTTCATATGGCGTAGAAGATTCCCGAACGCTAGAGCAATGGCTTCGACGTTGGTGTGTAGACCAGCGAGTTCGATGGAGCGGAAGTTGTAAAGGTATATCAGAGGGCGGTGGCGAGGGAAACATCGTTGGATCGTAGACCATTGACGGCGGTGCATGCCACTTAGTTGGACAAGAGATCGCTGCGTACGTCCGCGGGGTCCTTCAATAAATGCACGTGGCCCTCCACTATCATCCAATAACTGGCATCATGCATGTATTTGAAAGTCTCTCCACAATCCTCACATTCCTCCGTGACTGGCCTATGTGGTGAGCGTTCGTGGTGGGGTAACACATCCACGCGATTAAACATCTCCTCGCAGGCCGTCTAGGTATACCGAGCGATGGCGTCGTGGATGGAGGACTCCCGACGGTGTAAGTCGTACAAACGAACGAGTGGCTTCAAGCAGGTGGTACAGATGAACATCGTGGCTGGACAGAGTGTTTGTTGAAATGGCCAAAACGCTCGCTTTAATAGAACTAGCTAGCAATTTATTTTAATACAACCGATTCAAACTGGTCTAAACCAGGTAAATCAACCTGTCTTAGCCAGTTTCCATGTGTGCGCCATGACCCCAGGGGAATTTAATGAAAATTCCTCCTTTTCGGCCTCTTAAAGTGAAGTGAACAGGAGCGGCCATCAGCTACTTTTGCTGCGATGAGAATCACATCAATCTAATTCACGCGATGAATATGGACAAAGCCCTTTAGACTAAATCTACTGTATCACATACGACGTTATATTATCACTCAGCCACTGGCACCTCACTGACTCACTCACACGGAATTGGCACTAATTCAATGTAACAGAGTAACGTCCACCAACGCCGGTCTTAACGCCTCAAAGTCCCAGAAACTTAGAAGTTCTAATTCGCTTAAATGAGGACGTGATATTCCGTGGAATTGACATCAATTCAATGCAGCGTAGTAAAGACAATCAACGCCTGACTTAACGCATCGATGTCCCAGAAACAGAGCTCAGAATCTCTAATTGGGCTAAATTATCACGAGATATTCCATGGAATTGAAACTAACTCATCATAGCGCAGTAACGCCCGTCAAAAACCTTAACGCCCCTCAATGCGTTATAGACCACAAACCATCACTGAAGTTTCTGGGTTAAGATTATTATCGGGGTTTGACTTCCGGCGAACATTGATTGGCCATTATACCTGCCTGGACCAGAAATGATCTGCGACGTATTTTGAAATGTTTCTATAATATTTGACTCTCAAATCTATAAAAACCACCTTTTCAAATTTTAATCGAGTTTGATTAGCCACTTCTGAAATTTGCCGTAATGGGGTGGGCGGGATGACCACATTTCTGACGGTCTTATCTCGTAAAAATGTTAGGGAATGTATGCTGAATTTTTTATATGTTTGAGCGGAAACGCAAGGCTAGCTGGTGTGGTGAGTCATTCGTTGTGGCGAATATTAGGGAATATAGTTTTATCAAGATGTGCTCAGCCAGTTTACTACATATCAAGTAAGGCGATAGTGGATTCTAACGTGCCTGGACGACCGCATCAACGCCTTAACATATTATCTCACACATTCGTGCTCACCTGGTGATGGCACTCGAACCCAATAGCCTGTAGGCTATAGACTGAATAGGAGTGAACGTTCCTTGCAGCGGTTGCCCTTGGAGATTTTCTAGTTGATATGATGGCGCCGCACGCGACTTTGATGATAAAGTGCTCCTCGCTCCAGTTTGAGAGGTACGATTGTTCAAACTTTCTCTTGAATCTTACTGATGTTTACTTGGTTGCCACGATGGAAGGAATACTTTCGTGGACACTGCAGAACGTGGCTGGAGTACAAGACTTGGGCGTGGGGTTCGTTGCGCTTGGTGACGTTGATGGGTTCCTCTGAATACTGCGATGATGACCACGATTTTCGAGAGCCCACCGATGTACCACCATGTGTTCTTGACCGTAAAATAACTGTACATCCCGGCCTTTGAACGTGCAATTGAACATTTCTACCACAGAGGCCTTGGTCTCGTTTTCGCCCGGTCTGCATATTTTTGTAGAGTAGTCAGTCAGTATATTTGTCTGGCGGGTCATATATAACTTCTTATCATTTGCCGGCATCGTTTTCCATCAGCCTTTTAATGTTGCGTTAAATATCCGTTTATACTCGAGTATAGAACGTTATCGCTGCCTCTGGAACCCGAAAACTTCTTTCCATTGGTTTCAATATACGCTCGCACAAGACGTCGGTGCTTAAGTACCCTGTAACACGAAAAAGTTTTTAATGATTTTCTGATTTTTGGGTCACAGTGACCCTCATCTTTGACCTTGACCTACATTTTGGTACATGACACATCGTCTCCTCTTAATGTATCTACGGACATAAAAACATTGCGACTTTTGATGATTTCCTGATTTTGTGGTCAAAATGACCTTGACCTAAAGTTTGGTAGGTGACATATCGTCTTCCCATAATATATTTACTGACACGAGAAAAAATCGATTTTTAATGGTTTCCTGATTGTGGAGTCGCAGTGACAATGACCTATGACCTTGACCTAAATTTTGGTAAGCGACACATCTTTCACCTTAATGAATCCACTCGCAAAAAATGGAAATTCCAATGATTTGCAGATGCCAAGGCCACAGTGACCTTTGATCTTGATCTCAATTTTGGTACGCGACACATCATCTCCACCCAGTGTACTCTCTCACAAAACGAGAGATCCTGAAGGATCTTGGCGCCCACCCTTGTCCGATAATTTTAAGCTAATGACAAGAGGGTCTTTTTGTCCATTGTTACTAAGAACAAATAAATGATTTGTAATTTTGTTTGCAGAATTTCGAATTTGAGCGAAAATGATCGAAAAGGGGACACTGGAAAACACCAAGATATCATTATAAGTTTCAGGAGTTTCAAGATTTCTAGAAACTGTACTTGATGTCGGCTGTTATAGTATAAGTGAAATGAGCAAAGTTAGTCTGGAAGTGAATGTGCGGAGGATACTTCGTCTTCGTTTTGTAGTATTTTTTTTTGCACGTGTCAGCATTGGGTACTGGAAGCGAAGCCAATCTCTTGGACACTTTGGCATGAGCTATGAAACATACCTAAGATTTTATAATTAGGAACGAATGCTAATTCTGGTCTGTTTACTGGGCTAGTTTGAGATATCTGTTTCATGCTCGAAAATAGTAAGATGGTACACAACACAGTAATGTTGAAACTTTGAAAGCGTCTGAATCCTGATTATCTCCCTTGGATCGAAACACGCAGTAGTTTACAGTTGTCGAGTTGTGACGTTGCGTCACAAGAGTGACGTCCCTTCATGTAGCCGAACCGTCGGCAGACGAAACGGTGGGGCTGTTCACTTGCAACGGCATGGACTAAAGTAAACTGATTTAAAATTTGAAGAAATACATTTTAATTCGGAATCATTTGAACTCTTTGATATAGAAGGTGAAGGTATGGATATTCTTTATACTTAATATATAGAATATGCCCCACTGTTTGATACGCCGACACTTGTGATGCAACGTCACAACTCGGGAAAACCGTTTTAATTTGAAGCGTAACTTGGATTTTCGAATCGGCCCAAAAAAGGTATCTTGCACAACTAGGCCCCATGTGGGACCTGTGTACCAAATTTCAGAAAGACCCATGAAGTAGTTCCTGGGAATTCACGATAACAATGTTTCAAGGGAAAATTCAATATGGCCGCCATCGGACGGGAAAAGATATCTCGCACAACTAGACCCCAATTGGAACCTGTGTACCGAATTTGAGAAAGATCCATGCAGTACTTCTTGAGAAATCACGATAACAAAGTTTCATGGAAAAATCCAAGATGGTCGTCTGGCGGCCATGTTGGATTTTCGAATCGGTCGGACCGAAAAAGATATCTTGCACAGCTAGATCCCAAGGGGAACCTGGCATCAAATTTGAGAAAGATCCATGCAGTACTTCCCGAGAAATCACGATAACAAAGTTTCATGGGGAAATCCAAGATGGCCGCCTGGTGGCCATATGAGATTTTCGAATCGGCCTAGGAAAGGTATGTTGCACAACTAGACCCCAAGGGGAACCTTTGTACCACATTTGAGAAAGATCCATGCAGTAGTTCATGAGAAATCGAGATAACAATGTTTCATGGGGAAATCCAAAATGACCGCCTGTAGGCCATATTGGATTTTCGATATCTATGTGAATATATCTATGTGAAATATCTATGTGAAATTGGCAACACAATATATCAGCAGCATATAGGTATTCCAATGGGTACTAATTGTGCACCGCTGTTGGTTGACCTGTATCTGTTCTCTTATGAATATGACTATATGCAGGCGCTTTCAAAAACCGATCCATTCAAATCCCGTTCCTTCTCATTCACCAAACGCTATATAGGCGATCTTCTCGCAGTGGATAATCGCTATATAAATGACGCAGTGAAGGATATATATCCACCATCACTGGATTTGAAGGAAACTACAGATAGCCCTACAGTCACATCAAATTTAGATTTATATCTCTATAAAAATGAAGCGGGCATTCTCTCTCGTCGACTTTATCACAAAAGAGATGATTACAATTTCGACATCGTAAACTATCCCTTTCTGGACAGTAATATTCCAGAGGGAACTGCATATGGCGTATACATATCTCGCTTAGTAGCATTTGCTAGATCCTGTGTTAAATGTGACGATTTTAATCAACGTCACAAAACATTGGTGCAGAAACTTATAAAACAGGGCTATTCCACCAAGCGCCTACACTCAAAGTTTCTCAAATTTGGCGATACATATCGCATGCTGATAGCAAAATACGAACGTAGCGTGCAAGATCTATGGCGCTACGTTTCGTAACTTGTGTCTAATTTCGCTTCATCCGGGGCTAGGGGCCGTATGAACCCATGTACTTCAAGATCCTCATGGTACTCATATGAAAAGTCACAATGAAAGCGTGACTGAGATACATCATTCTCTAGATAACGACTTTACAACGAATATTATGGATTAAGAATACTGATCAGCGATACGGATTTGATATCTTTGGAACATCATGATGTCTTGCCGGCATCATTGAAAACTGTTGACCGCTTCTCTCTTGCAGGAAACTAGCCTTTGTTTATGTATACTATGATTGTCTTCTTGAATTTGGTGCTAATACTGTTATATGGAATATGGAATAGGTCTTTGGATTATGGACGCGGATATTTTCTAATGGACGACGGCTGGATTATGAATGACGGACTAGACGCTTGTAATTTCGAATCGGACCACAAAAGGTATCTTGCACAACTGGACCACAAGCGGTACCTGTGTACCAAACTTGTGAAAGATCCATGTAGTAATTTCCTGAGATTTCACTATAACAAAGTTTCATGGGTAAATTCAAGATGCGGCCATATTGGATTTTTGAAACGGACCAAAAAAGGTGTCTTCCACAACTGGACCCCAAGGGAAGCCTGACTATATGCACACCAAATTGGAGAAAGATCCATGCAGTAAATTCCTTGAGAATTCATGATAACAAAATTTCATTGGAAAATTCAAGATGGCCGCCTGGTGGCCATATTGGATTTCCGAATCGGACCAGAAAAGATATCTTGCACAACTAGATCCCAAGGGGAACCTGTGTACCAAATTTGAGAAAGATCCATGCAGTACTTCCTGAGAAATCATGATAACAAAGTTTCATGGCGAAATCCAAAATGACCGCCTTGTGGCCATGTTTGATTTTCGAATCCGACTATATCTTGCACAACTAGACCCGAAGGGGAACCTGTGTACAAAGTTTAAGAAAGATCCATGCAGTAGATCACGAGAAATCCCGATAACAAATTTCATTGGAAAATCCAAGATGGCCGTCTGGTGGCCATATTGGAATTTCAAATCGGACCAGAAAGATATCTTGCACAACTAGACCCCAAGAGGAACCTGGGTACCAAATTTGAGAAAGACCATGCGGTAGTTCCTGAGCAATCGCGATAACAATGTTTCATGGGGAAATCCAAGATGGCCGCCTGGTGGCCATATTGGATTTTCGAATCGGACCAGATCGGATCGTGCACAACTAGACCCCAAGGGGAACATGTGTACCAAATCTGAGAAAGATCCATGAAGTAGTTCCTGAGAAATCGCGATAACAAGAATTGTTTACGGACGGACGACGGACGGACGCTCCGACGCATGGACGATGGACGACGGACCACGGACAAAAAGCGATTTGAACAGCCCACCATCACCAGAAGGTGGGCTAAAAATTGCAACTGTGGAAGAAAACTTTCACAGATTTATACCGGACACTAACGGTTCAATGATTTCCTGAATTTTAAGCTATTCATCTTTGGTCGCTAATCATTTTGATCTCCCCCTATGGTATTCCCTCACCAAAACTTGGAACTACGGATAGAAAATTGTCCCAGATATAGATCTGACACGAGGGAACAGACGGACAGACACACCGCCATCCCATAGTAGGTATGCCTTTTGGGCGGGTGTATAATAAGTAAATCATGGTATTTGGTCTTCTTCTTGTGCTTGTTGCTCTAATTTGGTATTCAAAGGCTTTCCCGATGTTGTAGTCCGTCTAGCAGCCTCGATACGGCTCTATCACTCCGCAATGTACACAGTTCACGTGGCACTGAGAAAAGATTGACTTTGTAGTGCGCTTGCGCAGCTCCGTTCTTATACTTCCTACCTTGTTTTCTATGACGACATGTACACACAAACAATTATGTCTGTTGTCATGGTATAGCAGTATAAAGTTAGACACTGAAGATAGTTCTAGAACAGTAGAACTGAGGTGGACTTGTTGAACTTCTATTATGTGATTACAATAATAGAGCTACGTATTATGTAAGTCGTCCATCTGAAATATTCTCGTATTTCTGACCGATTTATCGTGAGTGATTTGTGTGTCACCCGTCTTGTGTTTTCTCGAAGATTCTATTTTGGCAAATGGCTGCTGTACGAAATAGCGCCATCTGTTCATTCATTCAGCAAACCCCGTGTGATACAGTTAGATATACTTCAGCGCCATCTATACGCTGTATAGGTATACGCTGTATACACTTGTTTATCTGGGTTGGTTAAATCGAACTTTCTCGTAATTGTAATTGTTTCTGGGTTAAATCTTACGTCATAGTTGTTTGCGATGGAAATTTCTAGATCTGATAGAATAATCTCGAATCCCCGAATACAGTATAAATTGATCGAGGTTTAGTGATCGTGGAGGAGATTCGAACGACTTACATGGGTGCATAATTGGACATTACTGGAGATTATTTACTGAGACTAACTGACTGTTGGATTATATATTCCTGTTGGCTGTGTTCGACCGCTGTGTATTATCTACGTGATTGAACTGACGAAAACTGAACAACAGCTGAGCGTTATTGACTGGAAATACAGGAACACGATTTCTACACGTCACGAACTGTATAGAGATTTGTACGTTGTTACGGACTGAGAGATACACCGGTATAACATTGAACAGTAAGATTTTATCTGTTATTGTTTGCTGTATTGACCTAACTTAATTTGTATATGATTTTAGTATTGTAAATAAATAGTTGATTATTGATTCTCGACTTCACAAATCTTTCTGTTGCGTTTTTCTATTATCGTTTAGACGTAATACTGTCTTCAATCGGTGTTCGTGTTATTTTTTGGGCCATATGAAATTTATCCGTATTTCGCAAATACACTCGAATCAGTTTACGTCGAACGTTGTAAATTGCCAAGGAAAACTTGGTCATGTGTTGGGGCCTTAACACCGCGTTGACACTCGAATCCTCATTATGTAGCTTTGACACTTGCATACATGTAAATTTCTCTCTAGCTACGCACTGAGACCGCTCTGTCGCATGTAGGCAGTATAGTATAACTGAAAGAATTTTTGAAGGCGACGTTGAAAAACCTATTAACTAAATTCTTATCCCCCTTTAACAACCGACAACACATATATTCATCCCTAACTCCACTTTGGCACTCGACTAAAGGTGCATTACTCCCTAACCCCTCTTTCAAGCACACGTACAGGTACATTATCATCTTTGACCTCATCTTCGCTACAGAGCTCTACACGCGGTCTTACACAATTTGACCAGCGCTCCTTTCAAATGCAAAAATGCTAATCTTGTCTGTGAACTCCAATATACGTACTTTGCCATATTACCTCGTTTGAGATTACGTTCCAGTCAGATCTACCTGTAGGTGGCGCCACTTTGTGTCCGGGCAAATTTTCTAATCGGCGCATTCATTTCGCAGTTTGGTATGCGTATGTTTCTTGATGCTATATCTCTCTTGGGATCGCGTTCCAGCCCTAGCCACTCGTGGATGGCGCCACTGTGTGTGCCTATTCCATACGCTTGTGTAGATTTTTCGGTTCGTTGACACAAATCAAAATTGAATAAAATTGGATTCGTCCATACTTTGGCATCTACGCACCTTGCCTCAAGCCTGTGCTTGATGCTACTCTGTCTCCGGGCGGATATGCCATATGTGCACAATACCGTTCCGTGTATCCGTCCGTCCGTGCCAATTGTTTGTTATGTGCACAATAAAATCGAAATGACACCTTAAAAACAAGGTCAAGGTCAATCATCTTAAGTGTAATTCTGGTCAATAAACAGATGCATCTGTGTTATAAATTTGGAAAGAACATCTATAATCTGCAAAACACAACAAATATCATGTCCCGAGAGGTTTGGACCAATTCAAACGAGTGTTGTGTGATGAACTGGACAGCCACCTCATCCACTTGTGTCAATAGGTGGACGTCCAACGCGGTCCTTATTGGCTTAAATGGCTCGGCTAAAAAAGGGTACAGTGTATTTTACCCTCCACCCTATTCTATGGTCCGCATTGCCGTGACGGATGTGGATCAGGTGCTTACAGAGGACGAGCGGTCATCCGACGAGTTGGACTGGGCACATGTCATGGACGATGCGTTGGCAGAACTCAATGAAAGGATCCAGAAAGGAACTTCGAAATATTCCCGTTATATATATACTATAGAACCCCCGTCCTTCATAAGTCACCACCATGAAGAGCTGGAAGATGGTGTTGGACAGGCTGTAATACAGTCACGAGAGTCCGATCGCATATAGTTCATTATCAGTTCTCTGTCGATCCGCTAATCCCTAAGGGATAAAACGAGACCAATTCCGAGATTGACTAAAAAAGACACCTGAACCTTACATCGAGCCGCCCGGTGCTATTTTCCACGGACCTAGGTCATCGCTGCGGGTATAGATGCCCAATGGCAAGCGGATTTGATCGACAGGAGTGCTTTCGCTAGACACAACGATGGTAATCGATATATCGTGACAGGCATCGATATCCTGTCCAAGTATGCCTGGACAAAAACAGGGAGCGTCTCGTCGCTGCGAAAGCCCAGAGGGGTTTCTTGTCTCACGCGTACAAGAAGACCAAGGCCGTTGTTGTGTGGAACGGTTCAATCGGACGTTCAAAGATCGCAGGTACAAAACTTTTGCCTATAAGAATACTAGACGGTACATCGATGTCCCCCCGAAACTTGCGGCGCGCTACAATTGAGCCAATAACCGGACTATTCAGAATGCGCCCATCCGTGTTACCGAACGCAAGGAAATCCTAGAGCGGTGTGTCTTATATCCCATGCAACTAAGGTCACGACTGAAGGAGGTGTTCAAGATCGGAGACCCTGTACGGATCAGTAAATTCAAGGGCATGTTCGAAAAGAGTTACCTCCCCAACTCAACTGGAGCGATGAACACTTTGTGACCAAAAGCCGCATATCCAGAACGACGTCGGGGAAAGGCGATGCAGCTCGTGGCAGGCTGAGTTCGTTCAATTCCTGGAGTCCGTCCATCCGGTTGAAAAAGCTATAAAACCAGGAACCACAGCCATCAGCGTTCATTCTACGCTCGACTATGAACACAGTGCCATGGACAAAGTGCAACCGCCTCTGAGCACAGCGTATCCCAAAACGCACAAAGCACAAATGGGCTTTGTTGTGACATTGCTAACCCTGCTGTGCATCTGGTATGCGAGTGTGTTTCATGACGTGGCGTATCTCAGCTCTCAACTCATCTCATTTAGGTCATAACAACCGGCGTAAGAGCAAGTCAGACGAGTCTACAGGCTCCCACCATGCCAGCGCCAGTCCAACCTCACCCTGCCCCACAGTGACCACCAAATCGTTTAAGGGACAAGGGTAAAACCCGGTCGAGATCGAGCTCCACACCGCCGGAAGATCCACACTATACGACCACCCACGGTAAACGCACTAACGCACCGACAATGGAACCAAGGATCGACGCACACACCAGTCTCCATCGTACCAAATTTACGATTGCGGGTTACCATGTCAGCGGATATACTTTCACCCATGGACCCTCGGGGGCAACATCTCTCACCTGATCCATTGGCCGGGTCGTGTGGTTTTACGTAGAATAGCAGGCGGCAGGAGGTCATGCACCATTTCACGTCCGCCACTGACTTAGAACCGGACAGCTTGGTTGTCGTCGTTGATCTCATGGAGGTGACGGGTGCTCGGATGACCCAGTTCTTTACCAAAGGCAGCCATCATCGGCGGCTCTGCATTATCTACATGGTGCAGAATAAAGAACATCTCAGCATTAGTTTGAATGCTCACTACCTGGTGGTATTTAAAAAACCCACAGACACTATACTCACCTGCTGCTCCTGAGGAGACAGGTATACCCCGGCCGCACCAGTTTGCGTTGCAAAAAACTGCACGCGAACCGGCATCTTTCCTGGTGAGACGCGCCACGTGTAAACACACCACGGTGGCTGCCCCAGCTGGTGTGTGTGTGTGCGTGTGCGTTTACGAAAGGTATATAACGGGGACATTTATATGAATACACGCCTTCCTACTGGGGACACACCTTCAACCGGGGACGCCCCCGGTTTGACAAAGACTGGGAATCTGTTTCGCGACGATAGATCGACCCGGTGAACATTGTGTGGTTGTGTAATTGTCAGAAGACCAGGGTGAACACTTTTACACATACTGCCTGCCACCATCCATCTCGACCCGACGGTCTTCATGGAAGAAGGCACAGATATCTGAAGTTGGAACAATCAAGCGTTGCAAGGCAGGAGCAGTAGCGCGTGTGGACACTACTGCCTGTTTTATCTGTAGCCACAGGGTCGAGGTTTCCATTCTAGCGACTTTACCACTCGAATAAAGTAGTGTCGAACGTGGCGTAACGAGAGCTCTTTAAAAGGATAGCCTCCAACCTGGGCGATTCTACTAGTTGACAAAAGTGAAAGATTCAGGTTGTACCGTCCCGAAAACACGTATATAAGAGCAGATTTCCATTAAACCGTTTCTACGACTTACAGAAAATGAAGCGATTCAACCGCTCGGCATAGTACAGAATCCAACTTTTTATACCAGCGATTATATGGTCGCGCTTTGCAGACAGATGCATCTTTCCCAAACACTGCCCGCTCACCCCACATAAATTAAAGGCATAAATAATGAGAGGTCCACTCTCTCTTGTGCTTTTCTACACGAATTATGGGCCCAAGAACTTACCTTCTTCGGTAAAAGTCCTCGGCTGCAAGGAAAACGCAAGGTCAAGAGCTGTCTTGTAGTATTCCCTGGCAGGGGTTTCCAGTTTCAAAACCATCCCATAGACGCGACCCAGCCTGGCATGAGTAATGGCCTCTTGTTCAACATCTTTCTCTCTGGTCAGGACAATGGACTGGTGATACCAGTCAATGACATCAAAGGCAAGGTCCATATTAAATTCCTCCAAGTTTTTCAGCCCATTATCCAGGAGATCGTCACCTGAAATATAACGAAGAGATAAACATCTATCATTGACTGTGAATAAATAGATCGAAATCAGTAGCAGGAAAAGTGCAAATCTCCGAGCAGCGCGAGGAGGGTAAAGAGAAATGCGGGTCGTGAGGTTGTCATGGCAACGTCGGGCACGTCCGGGGCGAGGTCACTTCTGGTCAGCTGACTGAGTGGATGAAAAACTAGGATTTTCCGGCGAAATGCGGAAAAACGGGCTTTACACACCAAAATGTGAAAAACGGTCTTTCCACTACGTCAACTGGGTTTAGGCGGACCCTAGGCGTTCCCAATGGGAGTTGCACGATCTCGACTTGAAGCGCTCGTGTAGGGCACTTCGGGTCACGTGACTGATGGGCGGATGCAACTCTAGGGTTTTCAGGGAAAATGCGGAAAAACGGACTTTACCCTTCAAATGGATGCATTATCGGATTGCGGCTTATGTAAAACTAGGATTTCGAAAATGTGATCTACTGGGTCTAGATGAGCCATACGTGACTCTAATGCAGGGTAAAGTTTTGAAGCTTTGCGCGTGTAGTGTGATTTGGATCGGAAGTAACGGCATGGTGCGCATGCATAGTCAAGGAGGTGTAGCGAAGGAGGGCAGTTTAGTGGTGCGCGTGGGTGTGTTTGAGGGAATGTGGACCATCCTAGATCCAAATACTGTGTGCAAGGTGCGGAGCGCTCGTGGTGTAGACAACGATTGGAGTAGACTACGGCTGGGAGTACTGGGAGTGTTCATCCTACATCATCTCGGTACGCTAGAGGGCCAGCTGGAGTACAGATTCAAACACGTTCCCCTTGCCGACGATCTATTTTTGGTATAACCGGTTCACACCAGCATTCCGGAGTCGCAGAGTCGCTAGAATACGCACTAGGCGCCTACCCTCACTCATATAGACTATTCCATTGGGGTGGTAACTAGTGGCATGTGGATCGCCAGGATGTTCTGTATAGGACATGATGGGCCCATCTGTCCTGTAGGTTACTGGGTACAGGGCGTCTAGAGATCTCTTTTGCAATTCACCGAACAAAAAAAAAGATGAGATCCCCAATACACTGGGTTTTTTTAATGCCTGTCTCGCCCATGGTCCAAATTGGCTTTGGTGGTCGCGGTAGTGTTGGTGGTAGAGGTACATGTGTAGTGTAACGCAGTGACGCCCTACCACTGGGGTGTTAATTTCCCTACAAACACACGCAGGCATACACGTGCACACACACATGCCTAGCCCCTGATGTCGTAGCATCTTAACATAATCAGATGACAGAAAGAATAATGAAAAACAACAAGCCTATTGCGTATTACACATTTTATTATCCCGGCATCACATCACACCCAAGCTGGGGGAGCCACGTTAGGTGTTTTTACATTTCACGTATGCTATTGTTCCTGTATCGGACGCATCGTCCGCTACTCTTGTCCAATCAGAAGCCGCCCATCGAGAAAAGGCCCTTGTGTTGCATCAATTACAAGCGTCAGGTCCATATGACAGTATTAGCACCAATTTCAAAAAGACAATCATAGTATACATAAACATAGGCTATTTTCTTGCAAGAGAGAAGCGGTCAACAGTTTTGAATGATGCCGACAAGACATCATGATGTTCCAAAAATATCAAATCCGTATCGCTGATCAGTATTCTTAATCCATAATATTCCTTGTAAAGTCATCTAGAGAATGATTTATCTCAGTCACGCTTCGATTGCAACTGTTTGTATGAGCACCATGAGGATCTTGAAGTACATGGGTTCATACGGCACCTAGCCCCGGGTTAAGCGGAAGTAGACACAAGTTACGAAACGTAACGCCATAGATCTTGCACGCTACGGTCGAATTTTGCTATCAGCATGCGATATGTATTGTCAAATTTGAGAAACTTTGAGTGGAGGCGTTTGGGGGTATAGCCCTGTTTTATAAGTTTCCGCAGCAGTGTTTTGCGACGTTGATTAAAATCGTCACATATAGCCCTACCAGACTTGGAGGGAGCCAAGGAATCTCAGGAACGACACAAAATGCAGAGCTGAAACTCCGTGACTTCATAGTTTGTCATATTAGGGTGATTTTGATGAAAAGTGATGTTTTCGTCATATTTCTTCACAATTCCTGCTTTTCTGCGATGAAAAGTGGGCAAAACCTATTTTATTTCACATCACATTAATATTTACTATTTTATCATGCAGTTTTTGTGGAGAAATTTCTTAAATAAAAAATTCGAAAAATCTGACCGAAAAATCTACCAAAAATGCCGTTTTTTTAAATACGCCACTGTGACGTCATCAAAGCGGTCATCTTGGATTTTTTGTGCATTTCCTGGTAGAGCTTGGCCCAAGGGTATAGTGTGGTATGTTTCAGCCCCCTAGCCCAAAAATTCGCCACCCCCCCCCCCACCCAGGCCTGAACAGGCCCCAAAAGGCCCAGGCTACTAGGCGAGATATTTATACGCCATATGCAGGTCCCACTGGAATATTACTGTCCAGAAAGGGATAGTTTACGATGTCGACATTGTAATCATCTGTTTTGTCATAAAGTCGACGAGTGAGAAGGCCTGCTTCATTTTTATGGAGATATAGGTCTAAATTTGATGTGCCTGTAGGACTATCTGTAGTTTCCTTCAAATCCAGTGAAGGTGGATACATATCCTTCACTGCGTCATTTATATAGCGATTATCCACAGCGAGAAGATCGTTTAAATAGCGAACGGGTTTTGAATGGATCGGTTTTTGAAAGCTCCTGCATATAGTCAAATTCATAAGACAACAGATATAGGTCAGCCAACAGGAGTGCACAATTGGTACTCATTGGAATACCTATATGCTGTTGATATATTGTGTTGCCAAATTTCACATAGACATTTTTAATGAGAAATTCAAGCAACTCTATAAACAAAGAAATATCCATGAATGATATCTCTTGTATGTAGTAGAGCTACAGAAAGCTTTATGGCTTCCGACATTAATATATCTACGAGCAGTTTGTAGATACATGTCTCTACACTATGTGACCTTATCAAGTTCTTCCGTAAGACATTTTGCGTTTTTCTATATCCACATACATTCAACGCCAGAGTCCGTTGCCCGTGTTCAACGGCCATCCAATCGCCCAGGTCCATCCCTAAAGCGTCTTTGGGCAGCCCAGGATACTGTATCGGCAACATACACTGGGACAGTTGTTTTCTTATTTTGATCGCAGTTTTTCAGAGCCTCTGTGGGTGGTAACTCCATAATCTTCTAAGTGATGCTTGGTCTTTTTAAGCAGAAGCAGGCTATACCGTTCATAGAGCGCCATGGCTGTTTTCCTGGTGTAGGGGAGCAATTCGATGTAAGCTTCAAGCAAGTTATCCTGTCCGGCGTCCTCGATCAGCACAGCATTGATAATCGCTGTCAAAATACGATCCTAAAAGGTGGGTTCCTCGTCTTCCTCACTCAGGCTTCCCAGCGCCCAAGCTTTCAACCTGGCTGTCAGTGGTTAGGCTCTCAATATAAGTCGGTGGACTCTCAGTATCATCAGCCACTGCATCTTTTTCATCATCAGTTGGCTCATCGGGCTCTTGTCAATTGCCTTCTCTGTACCCATGTATATTTCTTTGGTGCCGCATCATATCGTAGTGTTTGGTAAACGGTCGTTCGAACTCAAGGCAGCGATAAGCCATGTTGACGGTTAGACGTCAACTGTGCACGTCATTCTGGTAGTGGGATGGGGGGATTTGGTTTAATGTCACACTCAAGGTTATTTCAATCATATGGTGGTTGGTTGGTGGAGGAAGCCGGAGTACCCGGAGAAAACCACCGACCGTCGGCGAGTAACTGACAAACTTTCACACATGCACCAGCCGGGATCGAACCCGTGCCGGTTCAACGGCGTGAGGCTAGCGGTCGCCAGCAAAGCGACTTACATGTAGACCACTCGGCCACAGACGGCCCCCGGTCTGGTAGGGTTGGTATTGTAGACGTAATACAGTAACGCCCGCAAACACCCTTCTCAGCGCTTCTGATACCTCAGATGCTCTGATCGGCTTAAATGATCACGTGATATACCATGGAATGGACACTAATTCATCGAAACGCAGTCAGGCGCGTCAACCCTCGTCGTTACGCCTTAACGCCTGAACTCTCTATCGTAACGCCTTAACACACTATCGTAACTCATTAACGCGGAAGTGACGTTACCGAACAAACATGATTTGGCCATTGACTTTTGACCCTTGACGGAAGTGACGTCATGGCCGGAAGTAACGTCGTCTGCGGAAAAGACGTCCTCGAACGCAAGTGTACTAACCTGGTTGTGCAAAACTGGTATCCTATAGCTTTCAAGACCGAAAGTGACGTCATGACCCGAAATGATCTCACGAACAGAAGTGACGTCATCGCACCCATGAGCGCTCGCCTGGTGATATCCCCTGAACCCTACAGACCATAGGGGATGGGGTACACCAGGGTGTCGGGTGCACCACCAGGCGAGTATCCGTATGTGCGATGACGTCCCTTCCGGCCATGACGTCACTTTCGACCGCGACGTCGCTTGCGGCCGTGAAGGCAATAAGATACCGGTGGTACAACCAGCTGAGTGCACATGCGTTCGAGAAGGTCTATTCCGGAGATGACGTCTGTTCCAGCCAATCTCGGGAGCAGATAGTCAGGCTACATCTCGGAAAGTCTGAGTGAGCAAGATGAGGAACCCACATTCTGAGATCGTATTGTGACACACGCTGCGGCTATCGAAGACGCCCGGCAGGTTAACTTGCAAGAGGCTTGCATCCAAATTCTCCTCTATATCAAGAAAATAGTCATTGGCGATCTATCTATCATGGCGATCTATCTGCCACATGAAGAGCGATCCCACGCAGATGTCCATCATGAAGACCCAGCGTCACTTGGAAGAAGATAGGGGTTACCACCCACAAAGGCCCTGAAAAATGCGGCTAAAATGCAAAAAACAACTGTCCCAGGATATGTTGCCGATAGAGAATTCCGCACTGCCCGAAGACGCGAATGGGCGGCTGTTCAACACGCTAGAGCGAACATGGTCAAAGATTGACACAACACAATGGCCGTTTCTCGAAGGGCGGCCTCTGAATGAACAAGAGCAGCCGACGATGCGTCTGATACACGAACGAAATCATACGCGAATTGCAAATACTGCCAACGCGGCTCCCCCAGCAAGGGTGTAATACGCAATATGCTCGCTGTTGCTGCTGTTGTTGTTGTTGTTGTTCATCTCTCTTTCTCTCATCTGATTGTGTTGAGGCGTTAAAACAGTAAGGACTAGGTATAGCTGTGGGGGATTACACCCCAGCGGTAGAGCGTCAGTGAGTTACACTACCACCACCACCACTAGTGTCCATTGGACCAAGAGCGAAGACAAGCACACAAGACAGTGCATTGGTGAGATCTCATCAGTTTTTTTTATTCAGTGAATTACCGATCTGTGTACGCCCTGTACCCAGTACCCTACAGGAGAAGTAGCTTTCCCATGATAGATAGACCCACCATGTCCTATCCAGAACACCCTGTGGCGCGTATCCACTTGCCACCAGTGTCCCCCATGCATTAGTGTATATGGATGTAGATAGGAGCCTCGTACGTACTCGAGCATAAGACTGACGTCTATACAAAAAATAGATCTTCAGCAAAGGAAATTCTCATGCGTCGTGATATAGACATTGAAATGATTTGAACATGTTTGATCCGGGTGTACTCCAGCTAGCCCCACTCGGAAGTCCACGTCCCCTTGAAACCATTTTGATGTGGGTGGTACGCATTTTTGAGTGTAAAGTCATTTTTCCGCATTTTTCCGAAAAATCCTACTGTTGCATCCTCCCACGAGTAACGTGATCCGAAGTGCACTTGACGAGCGCTCTAAGTCGAGACCCTACACGATCCCCTTGGGACCACGTGGGACCCATCTAGACCCAGTTGATGGGGTCCGTTTTCCCACATTTTGTTTTGGTTAAAGTCCGTTTTTCTACATTTTACCAGAATATCTAGTTTCCTCTGCCCAGTCACGTGACCGGAAGTGACCTCGCACCGGATGTGACCGACGTTGGCATGGCACCCCTCAACCACAAATGACCTCGCGCCGAATGTTGAGCATGATTGTTCAGCGAAATTCTACCTGGAGCTTTACTTGGTTTTGCAAGAGCACATCACGTACAAAATAATGTTGTAAATAGTATAAAATACACGAGATTATTACCTGTGGACCGGCACATTTGTCGCTCAGATGGTAGGGGCAAATCCACGGATTAGATTCGTTATTAAATCTAAAATTATTTCCATGTATACCAATATAGGATGAGATAGGGTGGGGTCGATTGAATCGGTATTTATAATAAACTTCATTTAATACGCGGATAAAATAAATCATTTTCTGATTATATCGATTATGCCGTCTAAACACACAGACATTGCGGTTGTAATCATTAATGTATTATGTTTTACCTGTATTTCTTGCTTGAATTGACTCGGCCACACATCTCAGAATCAAAATGTCTTCTTCTAAGTTATCAATTTCGGGCTGCATATCAGCATTGCCGTATCTCCTGGCCTCTTGCACAGGCCGGTAACAGTCGTGCACACATTTCAAACACGCCTTGTACCTTCCGTTGGCTTCGGCCGAGACACCTTCGTTGAAAATCAACTTGGCGATCTGTATCCAACTAGATGAACGCATGTCGGCCAGGGGAATAAATTCTACAATCCCCTCGAGTAATGATGCTTCGTCAATCCTTGACGATGCCGGAAAAGATTCTTGGTAACTTTCCAGACAGCTTTGAAATCTGGAAAC
Source organism: Hanleya hanleyi (assembly GCA_036873755.1). Taxonomy (NCBI): domain Eukaryota; kingdom Metazoa; phylum Mollusca; class Polyplacophora; order Lepidopleurida; family Hanleyidae; genus Hanleya; species Hanleya hanleyi. The sequence continues at coordinate 19,871 of JAVTVY010004376.1, forward strand.
GAGGTCAGCTTGCCAAGGTTGACCCTTGCATCCTTTCCCGACCTCATACGAATTGCCAAAGTGTTTTAGGGCTTCTTTGTAGTAGTATTTTTTCATAGATGCGTCACCTCTATCAGGAGTTGTTAGTATGGCCAATTTCCATGAACACACGCCCATGTTTTTCGAAGCTGAGGCCTTCTCTTCTCCTGTTTGTGCTAAGTTGAGAGCCGTGTAGTAGGAGGCTGTAGCCTTTTTTAACCTGTCAATACGAATCACTGGGCTGAAGTTGTCAGTTGCCGAAGAAAAGAATCCATTTCCTTGCTTCCTCCACTTAACAGACGCAGAATCTCCAGTTGACATAGTGTACGGTTCTTTATAAACTGAATGAATATAGAGAAACGAGGTAATCGATAATAAAATTATAGTAATAATAAGATAGTCATTCAGGTAAAAACCATAATATAAATGACATAAGACTGGTTAGTGGATATAACATTAGATTGAAGAACGCCGGATTAGAGTCACTTTTTTCTTCATACTGAACACCACCCATAACAAGAGCCTCGTGGGCTTCAGTATGTACCCGTGTATGCCTAACTATAAACATATTGTATTATCCCGAATTTGATTATGATGGAATAGGTCAAGGTCGGTCAACTTGAAAGGCTTCTAATTAATCACTAGTCGCATTTGTACTGTAGTGTAAATTAGAACAGCCGAGCCTTGATCCCTCGAGATACTGCAGTAACAAGAGTTTGACTTTGAGAAAATAGGCCAATGCCAATCAAGCTGGAAAGGTTTCTAGTCAGTTGCATTTGTAGTGTGAATTTGGAGAGCCTAGACGTAATCCTTGAAAAGTTATCACCAATACTCAAATTCGACCTAGGTCGGTCATCTTCATTAGGCTTCTTACCCATCGTCAGTTGCATATTATGTCAAATGAATCCGGAAGAGATATTGTGCTAACAAGCAAGATGGGTAGACAGACGGGCGGGCGGACCAAGCAGCCAATACCATTCGGCCAAACTTCGCACAGAGGAAAAATCCCTAGACTTCATTGCCATCACAATTCACATTTAGTCTGAACTGTACTTATACCATAAACACAACAATTTTCAATGATTTACTGTATTTTCAATCACAGTGACATTGATCTTTTTGTCCATTGTTACTAGGAACAAGCGATTGATTTGTAATTTTGTTTACAGAATTTCGAATCTGAGCAAAAAAAGTTCGAAAAAGGGACACTGGAAAACACCAAGATATCTTTCTAAGTTTCAGGAATTTCAAGATTTCTAGAAACTGTACTTATGTCGGTTGTTATAGTACAAGACTACAAGTTAGTCTGAAAGTGAATGTATATGTACAGAGGATCCTTCGTCTTCGTTTTGTAGTATTTTTTTATTTTTATTTTTGCACGTGTCATCATTGGGTACTGAAAGCGAAGACAAATATCTCTTTGACACTTTGGCATGAGCTATGAAACGTACTTTAAGATTTTATAATTAGGAACGAATGCTAATTCTGTTCTGTTTACTGGGCTAGTTTGAGACATACCTTTAAGATGCCATGCTCAAAAATAGTAAGATGGTACAATACTTAATACTGAAGGGATCCGGTCTGCGCAGTAAATTTGAAACTTCGAAAGTGTCTGAGTCCTGATTATCTACCTTGGATCGAAACATGCAGTAGTCTACAGTTGTCGAGTTGTGACGTTGTGTCACAAGAGTGACGTCCCTTCATGTAGCCGACCCCCGGCAGACGAAACGGTGGGGCAGTTCACTTGCAAACTGCATGGACTAAAGAAAACTCGAAGAAATACTTTTTAATTCCGAATTATTTGAACTCCTTGATATGGAAGGTGAAGGTACGGATATTCTCTATAGTCAATATATAGAATATGCCCCACCGTTTCATCCGCCGACATGTACCAAATTTGAGAAACATCCATACAGTAGTTCCTGAGAAATGACGATAACAATGTTTCATGGGGAAATCCAAGATGGCTGCCTGGTGGCCATATTGGATTTTCGAATCGGACCAGAAAAGGTATCTTGCACAACTAAACCCCAAGGGAAACCTGTGTACCAAATTAGAGAAAGATCCATACAGTAGTTCCTGAGAAATGACGATAACAATGTTTCATGGAGAAATCCAAGATGCCTGCCTGATGGCCATATTGGATTTCGAATCGGAGCAGAAAAAGGTATCTTGCACCAATAAACCCCAAGGGGAACCTGTGTACCAAATTTGAGAAAGATCCATATTAGATTTTCGAACCGGACCAGAAAAGGTATCCTGCACAACCTGATCCCAAGGGGAATCTGTGTACCGAATTTGAGAAAGATCCATACAGTAGTTCCTGAGAAATGACGATAACAATGTTTCATGGGGAAATCCAAGATGGCTGCCTGGTGGCCATATTGGATTTTCGAATCGGACCAGAAAAGGTATCTTGCACAACCAAACCCCAAGGGAAACCTGTGTACCAAATTTGAGAAAGATCCATGCTGTAGTTCCTGAGAAATCGTGATAACAATGTTTCATGGGGAAATCCAAGATGGCCGCCTGGTGGCCATATTGGATTTCGAATCGGACCAGAAAAAGGTATCTTGCACCAATAAACCCCAAGAGGAACCTGTGTACCAAATTTGAGAAAGATCCATGCTGTAGTTCCTGAGAAATCGTGATAAGGTTTCATGAGGAAGTCCAAGATGGCTGCCTGGTGGCCATATTGGATTTTCGAATCGGACCAGAAAAGGTATATTGCACAACTAGACCCCAAGGGGAACCTGTGTACCAAATCTGAGAAAGATCCATGCAGTTCTTCCTGAGAAATGACGATAACAATGTTTCATGGGGAAATCCAAGATGGCTGAAAAACTCGAAGAAATACTTTTTAATTCCGAATTATTTGAACTCCTTGATATGGAAGGTGAAGGTACGGATATTCTCTATAGTCAATATATAGAATATGCCCCACCGTTTCATCCGCCGACATGTACCAAATTTGAGAAAGATCCATACAGTAGTTCCTAAGAAATGACGATAACAATGTTTCATGGGGAAATCCAAGATGGCTGCCTGGTGGCCATATTGGATTTTCGAATCGGACCAGAAAAGGTATCTTGCACAACTAAACCCCAAGGGAAACCTGTGTACCAAATTTGAGAAAGATCCATACAGTAGTTCCTGAGAAATGACGATAACAATGTTTCATGGCCATATTGGATTTCGAATCGGACCAGAAAAAGGTATCTTGCACCAATAAACCCCAAGGGGACCTGTGTACCAAATTTGAGAAAGATCCATGCTGTAGTTCCTGAGAAATCGTGATAAGGTTTCATGAGGAAGTCCAAGATGGCTGCCTGGTTGCCATATTGGATTTTCGAATCGGACCAGAAAAGGCATATTGCACAACTAGACCCCAAGGGGAACCTGTGTACCAAATTTGAGAAAGATCCATGCAGTTCTTCCTGAGAAATGACGATAACAATGTTTCATGGGGAAATCCAAGATGGCTGCCTGGTGGCCATATTGGATTTTCGAATCGGACCAGAAAAGGTATCTTGCACAACTAGGCCCCAAGGGGAACCTGTGTACCAAATTCGAGAAAGATCCATGAAGTAGCTAGTCCTGAGAAATCGCGATAACAAGGTTTCATGAGGAAATCTAAGATGGCTGCCTGGTGGCCATATTAGATTTTCGAATCGGACCAGAAAAGGTATCCTGCACAACCTGATCCCAAGGGGAATCTGTGTACCGAATTTGAAAAAGATCCATACAGTAGTGCCTGAGAAATGACGATAACAATGTTTCATGGGGAAATCCAAGATGGCTGCCTGGTGGCCATATTGGATTTTCGAATCGGACCAGAAAAGGTATCTTGCACAACTAAACCCCAAGGGAAACCTGTGTACCAAATTTGAGAAAGATCCATGCTGTAGTTCCTGAGAAATCGTGATAACAAGGTTTCATGGAGAAATCCAAGATGGCCGCCTGGTGGCCATATTGGATTTTCGAATCGGACCAGGAAAGGTATCTTGCACAACTAGACCCCAAGGGGAACCTGTGTACCAAATTTGAGAAAGATCCATGCTGTAGTTCCTGAGAAATCGCGATAACAAGGTTTCATGGAGAAATCCAAGATGGCCGCCTTGTGGCCATATTGGATTTTCGAATCGGACCAGAAAACGTATCTTGCACAACTAGACCCCAAGGGGAACCTGTGTACCAAATTTGAGAACGATCCATGAAGTAGGTCCTGAGAAATCGCGATAACAAGGTTTCATGAGGAAATCCAAGATGGCTGCCTGGTGGCCATATTGGATTTTCGAATCGGACCAGAAAAGGCATCTTGCACAACTAGACCCCAAGGGGAATCTGTGTACCAAATTTGAGAAAGATCCATACAGTAGTTCCTGAGAAATGACGATAACAATGCTTCATGGGGAAATCCAAGATGGCTGCCTGGTGGCCATATTGGATTTTCGAATCGGACCAGAAAAGGTATCTTGCACAACTAAACCACAAGGGAAACCTGTGTACCAAATTTGAGAAAGATCCATGCGGTAGTTCCTGAGAAATCGTGATAACAAGGTTTCATGGGGAAATCCAAGATGGCCGGCTGGTGGCCATATTGGATTTTCGAATCGGACCAGAAAAGGTATCTTGCACAACTAGACCCCAAGGGGAACCTGTGTACCAAATTTGAGAAAGATCCATAAAGTAGTTCCTGAGAAATCGCGATAACAAGGTTTCATGGGGAAATCCAAGATGGCCGCCTTGTGGCCATATTGGATTTTCGAATCGGACCAGAAAAGGTATCTTGCACAACGAGACCCAAAGGGGAACCTGTGTACCAAATTTGAGAAAGATCCATGAAGTAGGTCCTGAGAAATCGCGATAACAAGAAATTGTTTACGGACGGACGACGGACGGACGGACGACGGACGACGGACCACGGACGAAAAGCGATTTGAACAGCCCACCATCTGGTGATGGTGGGCTAAAAATAGCACGGCAATTTCACATGCCTGTGTAGTCAATGTCAAACTACCCGTCGGATCATTTACATAGGACGAAGTTCTGCTAGTTCTCAACTTAACACGCCATACTTGCTAGTTTCTATTCAATCAGTTCCCGCTTCTACCCCTATATAAGACTTCTTGGGACTGGCGTATAAGATTTACAAGTGGGATAGAGAAGACTTCCCGCAGTTTAGGTTTCCGCACGTTTGCAACTGCAGGTCAATTTGAATGCATATGGTCACGAAGTATTCCAAACACACTAACATATATGTATAATATAAAACTTGTCAGGTTATGGTAGAAAATTAGAAAAATTGTAGTAACTATGGAGTACCACAAAATACTATACATCATCTATAGTTTACTACAAAATACCTTACTTTACCACAAGTTTGCTGTAGTATTATGTGGTATAGTGTGGTATAAGGGCGGCAGCAGACGGCAAGATGAATCATCAAGCTCACGGCTACACAGTCCACATAAGATCTGGCGATACGGACTTTGATAACACACGGCGGACAAGAAGGCACCTGGTCTAGCAGCCCTCTTTTCCCACTATTGTACGAAACAAGTTTAACAAATGGATGGTGGTGATATATATGACTTGAGCGAGGCCAGATACAAGTTTGTGAGAGGCTGTAAGTCTATGGGTGTATGAATGGATAGACCCTAGCCGAAGCCGGTGTCACGCAGTATAGGTAATATGTATGAATGACAAACCCGGGCCAGGAGCCGGAGATTTGTGTTTGTAAGCGTGAAAGGATGGCAGATCCTAGCTCGAAGCCAGCGAGTTGGGTGTATAAGTAATGTGTATACCCTAGCCGGAGTCTGTGGTCACTCAGTGTAGGTAATCTGTATGAATGACAAACCCTGGTCAAGGGCAGGAGGTTTGTGTGTGTAAGCTGGAATAAGTAGCAGTACATGAAGTACAATAAAGGTATTTGGCTCATTTTAAAGGCTTTGAGTGCTGAAATATCTAAACAAAATTATGCCATAAATGCTTCAAGAAAACGTAAAAGAAATGAAGCTGACCACATTCATTTAGATTAAGCAATTAAAGGGAATATCTCAACGTAGGGCCTTTTTCCAGACACATGCAAACGTAAATATCTTGTGTTAGTTTGCAGTCCTAACCTTCGCCAAATGCATAACCAGCAACACAGCAAACTTTTTTGCTTGCAGTTCTCATGAAATGGAAAACTTTACGCGCCCAAACAACATCAACTGTTATTAGTACCACGTAAGTCCCACGTAAATATATATTCTGAGAGGTATTCTGAGAACTCGGGTATTCTCAGAACTATAGACCGGGAGAATTCCGGATGTAATTTCTACATTCAATCGATATTTTGTCTGAGTAAATCTATAGTATGTCAGTTCAGATTGTTGACCCGAATTCGGCATAATGACATGAATCATGACTTCTCATCTGTTTTAATGTTTGAAGATTTTTTTTTCTTCTTCTTTTGTCGACATGAAAAAGTTAGAAATGCAGAAATTGTGAAATTTTTCACCCTAAAATCTTCTCCTAAAATTCGCCAAAGTGCGTAAAACAAAGACTATATTTCTTTCTGTTGTTATAGTCAGTGTTAAGATAATGCAACGTTAGGTTTATGTCCCATATAATACACGTAATTCATTAAAATAGTACACGCGTTTTTTGTGAGCAATATGTGTGTGACTGCATGAAGTACGTTACTTACTAAGATTGTTTTCTCTTTCATTTCTAATATTACTATTTTATTTATTGAAGAAAGGGAACTTTGGTCAAAAGTGCAGTTAACCCCCCCAATTGCTTCCGCCACGCCTGAACTACATATTATTGTTATAGTCTGTGTTAGGGAATAGTGTAGATTTGTGTTATGGTTAGATTTATGTCCCATCACCGCATATTCCCCTCTATGGACATTTTTTCTAAGCTTTATATATTTTTATAACAGTGACTTTGTCTAATGTATTTTATAGAAAATAAATATACTAGCCTGGCCCTGATGAAACCTACGGTTCCTGTATGACGCATGCATTTTTTTTCAAATGAGACTCCAGTTATGGATGAGGTGAAGAAATCGTTATTAGGTTACTCAGGACATTCCCAACCGCCACCCAAACAAAACGTATAGGTACACATGACAACCACTATATATGTCAACTCGCTCTCGACCTTATCAATACGCCCTATATGATCTCTCCCCCCCCCCCCCTCCCTCATTCCCAAGCTATATATTTAATGATCGATTACCTCTCGTCTCTGTTTCAGTCAGATATTTGTCCACCACCGTTCTGCACAGCAACACAGTCTGTTAGTTCCAGTCCTAATCTTTGTCAAATTCATAACCTGCAACACAGCAAACCTTTTTGCCTACACTTAGAATGAAATGAAAAACTTTTCACGCCCAAACAATTTCAACTGTTATTAATACCACGTAAATATATATTCTGAGAGGTATTCTGAGAACTCAGGGGTGTAATTTCTACATTCTGATTAAATCTATAGTATTTCTAGGCTGTCAGCTTGCAGGTGTGTGCATGAGTTATCGGTTCGGTGATTTCGAATAGATTTGCCAAAAAACTAGTTACACAAAATCATTCATAACTGTGACGCATGTTCACTCTGACTATCACGTTATACGTCTTCGTATAGCCACGAGGCGTGGTTAAAAGGTGTGAACAATTCAGAGTGTTGACTTGACGACTTGACGATCAAGGGAGGATAATTTATTTTTAAAAGGGGGGATAATGTATTTCTAGTGATCGTTTGAAACAGAGTGAGACATCATGCATGCATTTTAACTGATTTGCCTACATCGATGATGAAATTTATCACTAAACTTCAATCTTGACTCGGAACTACTCTGTTAAAAGATCACAGGTATTTTGCATGTTGTTCTGAAGAATTTTTCATAAACTTTGTGGGAACTGTGTACTGGATATGTGTGACATTTCATCGTATTGAAAAATCATCAGAAGCTGTGTGGACTGTGTTCGGAGAATTTTGAGAGATTCCACGTCACCTAAAAGCAATTTGAATTACAAGCGTCTAGTCCGTCATTCATAATCCAGCCGTCGTCCATTAGAGAATATCCGCGTCCATAATCCAAAGACCTATTCCATTTCCATATAACAGTATTAGCACCAAGTTCAAAAAGAACGCAGAGGAAATAATTTCCTCAAACATGTCAAACGGAAATAATTTTTCATAGAGCCACCGACATTACTATAATTGCAAGTGTGGTTATGAGAAATAATTGTGATCAACACATTAAGGCTCAAATATTTTATATTATTCGGCCGGCCAAGGACCTCAGAAACGGCTTTAAAAACTTTCGATGGCATTCTTTGTTACAAATGGGTACCCATACTAAATTAGTTCTTTGAGTGATAGGGATCAAGGTAGGTACCACCCTGATTTTGGTCAACTAAAGTCATTTTGGAGTCAAAAATCGGTAAATATCGGTTTTAAATTAACATCCACCGTATTGTTTGTTACCAATGAGTATCCAAGCTGAATTAGTTGTAAGGTAAGTAGTATATATAGAGTAAAACGGAGGGGTAGCGTCTCACTGCGCATGCGCGAAGTGAATTTTTGGGTTGCCATAGGGGGGGTTCGCATACGTGAGTTAATTTTTTTTTAATGTGAGTGGGTGGGTTTAAAATGGCGGACGTTTGACGTCCGCCATTTTGAACCCACCCACTCACTCGGTTGCACTGATTGACCTGGGATGTGAGTGGGTGGGTTTAAAATGGCGGACTTTCTTTGTCCGCCATTTTGAACCCACCCACTCACGGGGGTGATTGAGTGCTATGTGAGTGGGTGGGTTTAAAATGGCGGACGTTTGACGTCCGCCATTTTGAACCCACCCACTCACTCGGTTGCACTGATTGACCTGGGATGTGAGTGGGTGGGTTTAAAATGGCGGACTTTCTGGGTCCGCCATTTTGAACCCACCCACTCACCGGGGTGATTGAGTGGGTGGGTTCAAAATGGTGGCCGTTTATTTTCTCTGGGACGTTGAAAGTCCGCCATTTTGAACCCACCCACTCACTCGGGTGCACTGATTTGACCTGGGAAGTGAGTGGGTGGGTTTAAAATGGCGGACTTTCTGGGTCCGCCATTTTGAACCCACCCACTCACGGGGAAAACGTATAAAAGCAGTCGATTTTTAGGGCAAGGGGTGTATTCAATTGCACTACTTTGTCGAGCACTCTGACTTACCTGACCTGACCAGCCAGCCTGCCTGTTTCACCTCTAGTCTGCTTCACCTCTAGCCAGCCAGCCAGTCAGCCAGCCAGTCATCCAGTCAGCTTGCCTGTGTTGTATGGTTTGTGAACCTTTTACTTTTGCTTAGTGTTCATTTTTTTCCTTTTTTTAATAGTCAAATAGCTCCAAAAACGTCTATTTCCATTCTTGCGCATGCGCAGAATGCTGATAGTTCAACCCACACCAGTCCATCAGATGGCCCTTCATCTCACCTTCACATTGATACCTCACTCGGCTCGATCGGGCCACTAGGGGCTCTCCTAGCTCCAAAAAGGCTATTTTGCAGATAAATGTCAACATCGGGTGTACGAAGATTTTTTATTTTTTTTATTTTAGAGGTAGTGCGTCGAGTGAAGTATTAAATGGAAGCTGACGTGAAATGCTTCACATTGATACCTCACTCGACCCGATTGGACCACTAGGGGCTGCCTTAACTCCAAAAACGGCTATTTTGAAGATTGCGCATGCGCAGAATGCTTATAGTTCAACCTACACCAGTTCATGAGATGCTCCTTCACGTTACCTTCAATTTGATACCTCACTCGACCCGATTGGTCCATTAGGGACGCCTCTAACTCCAAAAAGGCTATTTTTCAAGATTGATATTTTTGATATCATCTTCGCGCATGCGCACAATTACCCTAATTCAAGCCCATACCCAGTCTATCAGATGCTCCTTCACGTCACCTTCAATTTAATACCTCACTCGACCCGATTGGTTCATTAGGGACGCCTCTAACTCCAAAAAAAGGCTATTTTCATAGCCTTTGGACTTCGCGCATGCGCAGAAAAATCAAAATAGCCTTTATTGGAGTTAGGGCAGCCCCTTGTGGTGCAATCGGGTCGAGTGAGGTATCATTGTGAAGCATTTCACGTCAGCTTCCATTAGATACCTCACTCGACCCACTACCTCTAAAATAAAAAATCTTCATTCACCGGATGTTGATAATTATCTTCAAAATAATCTTTTTTTTGAGGTTAGAGGCGTCCCTAATGGTCCAATCGTGTCGAGTGAAGTATCATTGTGAAGCATTTCACGTCAGCTTCAATATGATACCTGACTCGACCCTCTACCTGAAAATAAAATTTTGTTGACTTGACGTATGAAGATTTTTGTTTTTCAAAAAAAAATTTTTGAAAAAAATTTTTTTTTTGGGGAAAAAGGATGATGGGCATTCTGGTGTTAGTTGGTGTGCTTAGGAAAGAAGTTTTCTCTTCCGGCAAGATGGGTTGGCCCTGAAAAGGGCCGTTGATAGCGTGATACGACACACTTTAGGCGCGGAATATTCGCTTCACGCCTCCTACATGTTTTCTGCATATCGGACATTTTATTTTCAAATGGGACTCGCCGGCATCAATGCATCGACACATCGCACCTTGACACGTCAGGGTTACCCAGCAATCCTTGCATAGGCAAAGATGTCCACAAGGTAACACGGCATACCAACTTTCCTCCTCCGCACAGATACTGCATTGTGTTTTTTTCTCCTCGACACGGCGTTCTTTCTTGAGTATGGTAATTTGCGCTTCCATTCCATTCAAGGTTGTTTCCATCCCATCCAGCCCTCTCTGCATGACCATAATCTGTTCATTGAGTTGGATTATCTCGACTTGGTGGCGACAGGGTTGTGGTGTTTCTACCGCTGAAATTGTGGGAGTTTCGGCAATGGTAGGAGGTCCGGCTGTAGGGTGTTCAGTCCTTATACTTTCAGTGTAGACAGGCGGTGTCATCGTGGTTGTTGTGGGCGGTCTATTAGAATTTAGCCAGGGCAGCTCGTCTTGTTCGCCACTTTCCGTCACATCACTGTCGTTTTCTTCCATTCTGTGTATGTCTTGGTCCTGTTGTTCACTCAGTCTTCGCAGCCGGCTACTTTCTTCTGTTCTTACTTCTTCCTGCAATTGTTGTGCGAGTGCTTCGGTACTGTTGATTAACGTGGATTCATCTTCAAGTACTCGTTGAAAACTGGAGATGATCGTCAATTGACTTCCATCTTCTTCTTCTTCATGGGCAACGATTTCTCTGAGTTCTTCTGTCTGAGCAATTCTCGGGTCTCGAGTCGGATGATGTGTAAACAGAGGGGCGCGTCGTCTTCGAAAACTCATGATGGTGTATTGGTGAATACATATCAAAATTATAGGCTTTTTATAGTCTAGTGGGCAGGTGAGTACAAAATGGCCGTGATGTACAGTCCTCCATTTTTAACCCACCCACTCACCGGCGTCAGTGAATGCGAGATATAGGCTCACCCACTGTATAGTGATTGGGTGGGTTCAAAATGGCGGTCAATCCACAGACGCCATTTTGAACCCACCCACTCACCGGTGTCAGGCAGTGCAAGAATCCCACTGTGCTGTGTATGTACCCCTTGTCCCAAAGCATTAAATTTCTTATGATTTTTTCGATAAAACCCATTAGTGCATAATATTGCTGAAATAATGCCAACAGAAAACTCAGAGTCAATTTAAATATTTATTTGTATTGAGCAAATTACAAGAATTTCGAAGAGAAAAGAGCCGAAATAATGTCTGTCTGTCCTGGAAATCAGCTGATCAGCAATAAATCGACATCTCCGTGACCTTCAAGGAGATTTTGACATTAGGTTTTACCCGCTTTTATCACAAATCATTATAAAGAAATTGTCACACCCGGTGAACTCCTGAAACCCACATCCTACCTGAGAGTTTGGTAAGATATTCCATTCATTCGTTACCGTTCCCGTGCAGTAGAATTTCATCCATCAGCTTTCACTGTTGTGGTGCCAAACACAAAAATTGACAAATTATACGGACTGCCACGATAAGCGTTCCGTACTGCACATGTCCGATAAAATCCCTCCAGTCGTTACAGAATGTTGATTCCACAAAACCTGTTCGGTGGCCTACATTATCGTTCAATCGCTCACCAGAACTGTAGGCCCCTATACACTTCGAAATCTGTGAAAGAATATCAATTTTCACGTTTCCTGTCGGATATCACACAAATTGATGCGTCCGCTGGAACACAGCACACTCCCTCGATTTCAGTCTACGTGTGACATGCAGGCGATGCATGATGCAGATCACATTATTCATCTCAGCGGATACCGAAATGGAACAAAGTTCCGTTATACACTGCAACAGAGAATGTTCTCCCGCTCAGAAAACACAAAATGGCTACTGAACACCAAAATTTCCCCGGATAATAAAGTCGTTCAAACCACAGCGCCATCTATACGCTTTGGTGCAAGGGAGACAACTCGGACTAGACCAATTCGAAGATCATGTCCGCTATATTTAGCCTGAATGGGTATAGGGGTGATCGGGTTTTTTTATGGCTTTTACTATGAGCTATGAGGTTGATCATGTAGAATACGATGGAAAAAAAATTTGAAAGTACCGCGTAGGCTTGTATATAGATCCATATAGACCCATATACACTCATATACTGGGATATTAGTATGTATCAATCCATACGGGGTGGACATGTTGGAGCACTAGTGGCCCAATGGGGTAGAGTGAGGTCTTATTTTAAAGCTCTCGAGGAAATAAATAAATAAATAAATAAATAATAAAAAAATCAAAAAAATCGGCGAGTAGTAGACGAAGGGAAAATTGAAAAGTATTGACCATGCCCCAGAATACTTCATATGCATATCACGGCCTTAAGGCCTATGTAAGATGTAATCTACATCACAGTTTAGTAGTATAAAAAGCGCAATTCACCTTGTCCCTTCCAAAGAAATAAAATCGGCTCTATTTCACAGGAGTATATACGCAGGTGACGTGGGTTGTCACGTCACTTCCGGGTTTTCACTAAACACTACCTCCAAACATACAAGAGTTGCAATGTTCAACCGCCGGGGTGTTTTCCCGCCCCAGCGCCCCGCAGCGCGCGCGCGCGTCATCCCGCGTCATCCCGGCAGTGCGCGCGCGCGCGCGGACGCGGGTCAAAAGGTCAAAGGGTCACCTCCAGGTCAGACGGTCCAATGTCCAATGAGACAATGTTGCGGTATCGCTATAGTCAGAGCTTGAGCACAAAAGAAGGGGGATTCTAGATGAACCTGGGAAAGATGGGCAGTTCCATGTGGACCAATCAGCGGTCGAGAAAAAGAGCCAATCAGCGGTCGAGAAAAAGAACCAATCAGCGATCGAACAAGCAGCCCATCGAATTGGGGTATTCACGGTGTGCTTTCGCTGACGTCCGCGCCTACATCTGGGTTCTTGTACACCCGGGTAATGTTTTTCTGGACATGGATGGGTTACCTTTGGCTCCATTCTAGGCCACTGATTGGCTAATAGAACTTATAATCATAATCTATACGTGTTGGACGAGTCTCTTCACTCACCGTATACACGTACCTCAATGAAATGCCCGCTCCAAACCTAGACCAAAAAACACGTACTTGGTCTGTAGGCTGGTTTCATTGGCTCTCTATTTTTACTATAGTGCTCTTGCATTCTAACCTTGATGGGTTACCTAGCACTGATAGTCATAATCGATACGTGTTGGACGAGTCTCTTCACTCACCGTATACACGTACCTCAATGAAATGCCCGCTCCAAACCTAGACCAAAAGCACGTACTTGGTCTGTGGGCTGATTTCATTGGCTCTCTATTTTTACTATAGTGCTCTTGCATTCTAAACTTGATGGGTTACATTTTGGTCCCATCCTACACCACTGATTTCAGTTTGACTGAATCTCCGCATTGGGCATTAATGCATCAGGAATAAAACACACAAGACAGGGTTTTTGGTGAGATCTCATTTTTTTATTCATTGAACAACAACAACGTGAGAACAACCACGTGAAAACTCAAGCCCAGAACAAGGGGCTTGTCATTAACTGAAGCCCAGAACAAGGGGCTTGTACATTGAAGCCCAGAACAAGGGGCTTGTACATTGAAGCCCAGAACAAGGGGCTTGTACATTGAAGCCCAGAACAAGGGGCTTGTCATTAACTGAAGCCCAGAACAAGGGGCTTGTCATTAACTGAAGCCCAGAACAAGGGGCTTGTCATTAACTGAAGCCCAGAACAAGGGGCTTGTCATTAACTTAAGCCCAGAACGGGGCTTGTACATTGAAATGATTCAAGCCCAGAACGGGGCTTGTACATTGAAATGATGGGCGGCCCAGTCATAGACGAGTACATCGCGGTCCTCGGCCTGGGGGTACTCGTCAAACATCAAATCGTCTTCCCCGGCATCGATGGTACAGGTAAAACAAGCAATATTGTCCGCACACGCCACTGGTCAGGCTTTGCAACGTTTGACTGTTCCAACACCACGTCTCTGTGCCTTGATCCATGAAGTCTGTTAAATCGGGATGGAGGGTGGCAGGCCGTACGGGTCAAAGTATTCGCCCTGCTCTTCTGTCAAGTACACGGCCACCCAGTGTTCACCGGGTCGATCCATCGGGTCCGTGTTGAGAACGTAAGCAGCCGGATACATACGGTCTAATGGAAACACATCTCGGGCGAACACCCCTTGAAATACCCTACGTGTCTCTGGGTCATTCTCCAGCACGGTGGTTATCTGGTCTGTATCCATGTTAGGTGGAGAAGTCACACAGCACGTTGCGCGCCTTGTCCACTTGAATGATGTTGTCAAACTCGGCGTAGCAGATCACATTGACAGTGGTCGCCAGGGCTCGTGCAAAGTGGATTTCCAACCGTAAGTTGCCTTGCTTGGCCAGGGCCAGCTGATGGTCGTTCTCTAAGGTGGGGTCAGATCGAAACAGAACAACGTGTATCCGTTCGCGTAGTCCTCCCGACTGATCATATTCCCTTCGTCCTGGTTGATTTGACCGGTGGCTGTAAACAGGCTCTGATAGGCTCGAATGAAATTCCTCCGCCCAAAGTTCGAGGTTAAGGCCGTGGCTGGCACCTGTTGTCCATCCACATGCAGGGCCACAAAATTGATGCCGAAATGTTTAAAGTCAAACGGATTCTCTGGGTAGGCTCCGCGGAAACTGGTATTTTCTACACAGGCCAGGATCAATCGCTTGGGTAGTTCCCCCAGGAACAGGTTTTCTTTGTTGGCGCTCATATTTCCAGCAGACACAGAGAACACTTTGGTTTGTACACGTCGGATAGGGTGCTGGGCTGGTTTTGTTTCCAAGGCTTTCATGTGTCCCAATTGAACGGCTGGATTCGGTTTCACTTTTCGGACATACAGGACTGCGTCTTGGATGACAATCTTATAGTCCGCTACATGCCCCTCTACGTTAGTGGCCATCAAGGCGAAGGTCGGGGGCGCCCGTATCAGTCGGATTTTGATGGGGATCTTGTTCAAGAGGTACCGGTCTTGCATGAACATGTCTGCATGCAGTCGACCCATCATATCCACCGAGGCAGTGTTCGCAGTGAAAGCCTTCCGTTTGTCATATCCCCCATTGTCCGCCGTGTCCATGTGCTCGGCCGTGTCCCTGTAGAATAAAGCGGTTGTCAGCTGAGATTTTTTAGCCTCTCGGCCATACGACAACAGTGTCTCGATGTAAGCTCGATAGGGGTACGTGTTGGTGGAGTCACTGATGAGTTTGTCGCTGAGAAAAATATCCACCTGCTGAAACATCGAGTGCAGCCAGAGATTCGTCGGGCTCACCGTTGCTTGGTCAGCGAGTCTCGTGCCAGCTCCATTGACCACCTTGGCTTTCACATACAAGTAGGTATGGGCTAAATCCACATAGGCCGTATCCGCATTACTGATGGTGAACTCGATGGGCCCGGTTTCGTTGATGCTGGAGAGCGGGAGATGCTCCACCCATAATCCTTGTTCGACACTGGTTTGTGTGGGCGGCACAGTCCACAAATCAAATTCACTGTTGGTGGAGGGGCAGGACTCGGCGTGGATTAAGGCCATGTTTTAAGAAAAGATATCCCGGGTCTTCTTGGATGTGCGTCGTCGCTTGGTCGGTCGTCGACTGGTGCGTGATCTCGGTGGGGCAGCTCTTTTATTCCCTACGGTGCGTTGTGCTTTGGCCACCAAGACGCCTCCCGCTTCTTTGGCCCGTCGTTTCAAGGCTTGTCAGGGTGCCGTACCCCCCAAGACATCACCGGCCACTTGCAGTCCACTGCGTACCGCTTGTTTGCCGATTGCTTTCACCCCACGCGTCACCAAGGGCAGGAACGTTTTCACAATGCTGCCGAGTATGTTCCCCAGTCCATGTCCTCGTTGCATGCGTGCACCGCTAAATACCGGAAAGCCACCCCGGCCTGTTGGGCATAATAGTCGGCATAGCTGCGTGCATCGCACTCGTAAGGTACTTTCGTTATGCAAAGTGGGGAGCACGTGCTTGTCGAAAATGAAGTGTCAGCACCACTTTTCCTCGTTCGAATGCCACCGCTCGTCCCGTGTCATCTCTTATATCCACCGTGATCGTGTTGATGTCGGTATGTCGTACGGGCAGGTACATGATATGGTTGAAACTGTGGGTGACTTGATCGCCATACGTCTTTTTAATGGAGACCACCCGTAACAGAGGTGTGTTGATATCGCCCACGATGTGGTTGTCCACCACGTCCGAGTAGACGTAGAGTCCGTACATACCCGACTCCATATCCATCGGCATCTCGCCATGGTGTTGGTTGGGACCAGCGAACGTCTGTAGATCGAAACCCAGCATTTGCTGTAGTGTAGGACTGAGTTTCACATTCACGGTATCGGTGACGGTAAGCTGTGCCTTATCGTTGTGTACGTTGACATCGAAGAACACGTTTCTCTTGAAGCGCAAGGCTATCAGGCGTGTTGCACTATCCGTCACCCCCCGTAGCGCCTTATCATGCATCAGTCTTGACAGCCCACCCATGAACTCTTTGGGGGTATCGTATTGGCCTTCGGGCAGGGTGAGCCGGGTGTTTTTGCCTTCGTAGGTGACCTCGTACCACACTTCATTGGCTCGCACGTTGTACCACGAGTAAGGGTATTGGACATCCACGAGGGCGCATTCCCACCGGCCAGGTAAATGTAACGGTTGCGGTAACTGGGTGACGTACTTGGCCACGGTGTTGTCAGGAAACACATCCAGCGAACTGTTACTGGGTAGGGTCAGGTAAAACATGGCGGCTGAGCTGTCCTGCTGCTGCTGTTGGTTTTAATAGGTCTTCCAGGCCTTGGGCGGTTGTGTCCGGCGTCGTGTTCGTCGCGTTGACTTGCTACGTGTCACGGCTCTGGAGATGTGGGGTGTCTTGATCAAGGGTGTTTTTTTATAGGCGCGAAAAGAAAGTGCCCGTTGTGGTGGTGTTTTGGGGGTGACTCCGGTTCCCATTCGGCTTCCCAAGAAGGTAGTGGGCCACTCGGTGATTGCTGAGTTTGCTGCATAAAGTCCCAGCGGTGGGGGTTCCCCACCAATTCCTGTGGTACATGCATGTCTTTCAAGCCTTGAGCGAAGACCTCCCATCCTCGAGGATCGGTGTGCGATCTGCGTTAACGCATCAGATCATTCACTAAATCCGTCATGTGGGTGCCGGGGACCACCTGATTCTGTACCAGGAGTTCACCTTTATCATTCCAAGTCATGTTAGGATTCTGTTTCATCCGTTGTAATACCAGGCCAGCTTGTTTCTTGAACGAGGCAGGTACCCTCTTCAGCACTTCGTCTTCCACCCACTGTGGGGCTGTGGAGGCTACCTGACCCGGCTGTTGGAGCGGTGCTGAGGTCAGCGGTCTGTCACGTGGTGGTGGTGGTGGTGGTGGTGGTGCTGCTGTTGCTGGGGTAGACAGGGGTTTGTATTGGTCCATGAACGTCATGTACCGTTGAAGCGTCTCATTGTACCGTTGTACTTTCTCACTGTCGCTTAACCCCGGTCTTTGTAAGATCTGTTGCATCTCTTCATCGAGGGTGTTTATGGTGTTCACCGTAGGTGGGACAGGGTAGGGCGATTGGAGGTTTTGAAGGAGCTGTGGTTCCACGAGGACCATTTTTTTCGTGTGGTTCATTGTCGGCCGAAGAGTCCACCCAATACTGGACCCAACACGGAAGCGGCCAACGGTGCTAAGATGGCCCCGAGAAAGCCGCCTTTCTGTAACACCTTTTCTTTTGTGTTTGAGGGACCCGCTTGTGGACTAGGGTTCGGAGACCTGTCTTATGCTTGGCCAACTTGGTCTTCTGAGCCGGAGTCAGTGGTACGTTGCCTTTTAACAGGTTGTACCCGATCTCGCACAGACAGCGTACAAGGTCAGGGTCCGCACCGCGTACAATGGTTCGGACTAACTCAGGTGGGGCCGTCTTCAATACACGGAGCGTGGGAGCGTGCTTCCGTACTCGCGCAGACATCCTGTACAACTAATGCTAGAACCCACAACGCTGCCCTTTTTATCCACCTCACAGACAAAGTCAACCCTGCTGTGGTATTCATTCTTTTTATTATTCCCATCATCAAACACACAGACCCCAGCTGGAGGCGCCACTGTGGGTGTGTTTACATTATTTTTGCATGTACACGTGGTGGGTCTCTCCGGGAAAGATGCCGGTCCGTAATCGAAGGTGGTCGGGAGTGGCTTGCTTGAGGTCGAAGAGCATATACCCGTGCTGAGGGGTTGTGGCATCTTTGAAGGCTTCCAACGCAAACGGTGTGCGGCCGGGAAACATCTGTCTCGCCAGGTGCAGCAGTTGAGTGGTATCTATCGGGTTTTTGAAGACCACCAGGTAGTGGGCATTTAAGCTGATATT